>CM035160.1:14658221-14865428 GCA_020205615.1 Panax quinquefolius | reverse complement strand
ATTATTTTGTTAAGAAAAACATTTTTGTATTTTTTTGGACATCATTAACATGTGTGGGCTGGTGTTTTGACCAAAAAGGTGGGCTAAGGAAAATTTGTATAATTATATTAATATTATATTAAATTTTACGCTTTGGTCATTCTAGCAATTTCTATAAATAGGGTCTTGGGTTAGAATTGAAAATCACACCGGCTGAAGTTTTTCTCTATTTCTCTCGATATTTTGAGCGTATTCTTGTGAGTATTTTGAGTATACTTTGAGTATTGATATACGGTGCTTGAGTTCATTCAAATTATTCGGTCGGAAATCTAACTTTCTTTTGAGGTAAGGGATATATTTTTTTTTGTAATGATATTATTTCTTCAATATCATTATCTTTGAAATGTTGATCTGAAGTTTTTATCAAATTTGGAACTTTTTCATGTATGTGGGGTTCTTATTCATGGGTTTCTTATTCATGAGTTCTTATTCACGAGTTCTTTATTCAGCGAGTTCTTATTCACGAGAGTTTTATTCACAGTACTATTATTCATGAAGCGTGAAGATGTTTTTTTGTGGAATTTCTATCTTTTGGTGTCTGAGAGTTACTATTCACGATATCTCTGACTTTATTCACGATATCTGACCTTATTCACGATATCTGGTCTTATTCAATAGAAAAATAAAATTTCTTCTTTTCGTCCAAAACATCTATTCGGATACTAACTTCGATTGTATCCATGTTTTGATTATTCTTGAAATTTACACCACTTATGATTATTTTTGAGGTATTGTTGGACATGGATAAAACAAAGTACTGAATCCTTAATCCTTAATCCTTGTCATTTTGTTTCTTTGGATTCGTTTCTTTAAAATATTTTTCATCATCCTCGATCTTAAATGATGATATTATTGAATATCTTTGGCCTGTAGTGCAAAGATGAATGATTTCTGAAGAATATCTTTGGCCTGTAGTGCAAAGATGAGCAGGTGTTGAGATGAACATGACCGATTGATTAATATCTTTGGCCTGTAGTGCAAAGATGAGCAGTGTTTAAATGAGCATGATTAAGTGATGAATATCTTTGGCCTGTAGTGCAAAGATGAATATTTGATTCCAGATGCATATTGATTGATGTTACGAGGATAAAATATTGATGATGGACTATTAAATTCATAGATTATAGTAGATTTCATTCTCTACGTAACTCTTACATGAATTATTATTTCATTGCGAATATTGATTTAAAATTTGTTATCTATTGTATTCTATTATATTTTTCCTGTTGAAGACTAACGATAATTTGTTGTATATTATCTTAGTCATAATATTCTTTCTCGAGCTAGTTGAGCTCACCTTTTTCTTTTGTTCCATTTTCTCGGGAGGCGAGAATATAAGAAAGTCTGAGTCGAGGTATGGAATGAAGGTTTTAGAAAGGATTGTTTAGTAGTCCTCACCATTTTTATAAATTAATGTATCAATAAATGTGATGAGGATTTATTTGAGTATAGATATTATACAGAAGATAATATTTGTATTCAAACTCACAGATTTCTTGTTGTAATAATAAAGTTGTAGTTGTTTACTGTACCATGTATTGACAACTCGGAATAGGTGATGTATACCTATTTTGGGGCGTCCACAAATAGGTGCTTAGGTTAGAATTGAAAATCACACCGTAAATGAAGTTTTCTCTCTATATTATCGGCGTATTCTTGTGAGTATTTTGAGTATACTTTGAGTATTGTTAGGCAGTGCAAGTTCCAAAGACTATACCCGGTATTCCAAATTAGAAGTATTAATCTTTTGAGGTAAGGATGATATTTTCTTCTCAAATGATATTATTTCTTCAATATCATTATCTTTGAAATATTGGTTGGAACTTTTTATCAAATTTGGAACTTTTTTCATATGGGAGTTCTTATTATTCATGAGTTCTTATTCACGAGTTACTATTTATGAGTTCTTATTCACGAGTTTCTTATTCAAGTACTATTCATGTAAAGCGTGAAGATGTTTTTTGTGGAATTTCTATCTTTTGGTGTCGAGATTACTTATTCAATTATCTGTTGACTTATTCACGATATCTGTGACTATTCAATAGAAAAATAAAATTTCTTCTTTTTGTCAAAATATCTATTCGGATACTAGCTTTGATTGTATCCATGTTTTGATCATTCTTGAATTTTACACCACTATGATCATTTTGAACATGGATAAAACAAAATACTGAATCCTTAATCCTTAATCCTTGTCATTTTGTTTTCTTTGGATTCGTTTCTTTAAAATATTTTTCATCATCATAGGTCTTAAATGATGATATTATTGAATATCTTTTGGCCTGTAGTGCAAAGATGAATGATTTCTGAAGAATATCTTTGGTAGTAGTCGCAAAGATGAGCAGTGTTTAGATGAACATGACGGTGATGAATATCTTTGGCTGTAGTCAAAAGATGAATATTTGATTCAGGATGTATATTGATTGATGTTACGGGGATAAAAGATAGATGATGAACTTTTAAATTCATACATAGAAGATAGTAGTTTGCATTCTCTACTTAACTCTTCTAATGAATTATTATTTCATTGCGAATATTGATTTAAAATTTGTTTGCATTATCAGATTCTATTAGATTTTTCCTGTTGAAGACTAACGGTAATTTGTTGTATATTATCTTAGTCATAATATTTTTTCTTGGGCTAGTTGAGCTCACCCTTTTCCTTTTTGTTCCATTTTTCTCGTGGAGGCGAGAATATAGCGATGCAGAGTCGAAAGTATGGAATGAAGGTTCTAGAGAGAGTCGTTTAGTAGTCCTCACCATTTTGTAAAATAATGTATCAATAAATGTGATGAGGATTTATTTGAGTATAGATATTATACAGAAGATAATATTTGTATTTAAACTCATAGGTTTCTTGTTGTAATAATAAAGTTGTAGTTGTTTACATCATGTATATTATTAACTCGGAATGGGTGATGTATATACTATTTTGGGGCGTCACAAAATATAAGACCATTATTAATTTTAAAATAAATTATAATAATTATTATTTTAATATAAACCATTATTAATTTTTTAAAAGTAAATTTAATGATAATTTACTTTAAAATTAATAATGATTTTATATTTATCTTTTTTGGTATAAAATTAATTGAATAAATATTAAAATGAGATTTATTATTACACATAAATATTTTTTTAGTTACATATCAACATGTATATCATCAATTTTATGATGTGACACTATCAATTATAATCGAAAAATATAAAAGCTTAATCCTTTAATAGAAAAAATTGAGAACACAATCCCAAAATATATATATAAAAAAAGTTTAATCTCTTAATTGAGAGAAGACAATCTTTAAAGCGGTAAAAAGAGAGTTTAATTCTCTAATTAAAAAAATTGAAAAAACAATCCCAAAAATATAAAATATTAAAAATTCAGAATATCAATCCATATTTAGGCCTATAATAATAATAATCATATATGAATCATGACAATGGCTTAAAGAAAAACAAGGGAAGGAGGGGAGGGGGGGGAGGGGGGGAGGGGAACAGGAGGAAACGGAAAAGGAAAGGGTGTATACTATATTAAATTTATTTTTTTTAATACATTTTACTAAATTGTGTACAAAATCTTAACATGGAGATAATAATTCTTTTACACCATCCGTTTTGAATATATAGGATGATTTTGACCTTTTGTTGTCAATCCAAGACATTTTAAGATTCGAAATTAATTAAACTCATTTAATTTTATATAATACAATTATGAGCATTCTAAATATTAAAAAATACAGCTAATCACAAAATTTAATATTTCAAAAAATAGAATGAAACACAATTACTTGAAATTTTAAATCTCTCTTATTTAATTAAAACAATCAAACAGACCTTATATTTTGAACAGAGGGTGCATCAACCTTAAATCGTTGCTTCTTGTTTATATGTAGAGCATCAAGTACAGGACAAGGATCCTCTCATTTTCAAATAAATGGAGATTCCATTTTATAGTCCAAATTTAAAATGTGTTGAAATATAACATCATACTGACATGAGAGAGATGATTTTAAATATGGACCATAAAATAGAGTCTATTTATTTGAAATGAAGAGAATCCTAATCCGTAGAGGAGATACTTGTTCTCAGCAAATGTTTCTGTTGCAGTTATTAATACATCAAATTGGCAGTTGCTTAACGACGAGTTAGAAATAAAAAAACTACTCCCTCGGTTCTTATACAACGGACTCTTTAGAGAAAAAAATTGATTTCTAAATAATTGACGTTTCCATATTTCTAGGAGATTTTTTCTCTTATTTTCCTAGATTACCCCTAAAACATCTCATCTTTCAAAGTGCAAGACTCCTATTTAATTTCCACCATTAATTATAAAAAAACAAAAACAGAAAAAGGGCAATTTAGACTTTATCTTGACCCATCATTACTTTCCTTAAAAAGTAGACTTTGGCCTCCAACGTCAGTTATATAGCAGTATATATAAAACATCACAATGGGAGAGAAAGTGAAACATAAACCAAGTTCAAGTGTTTAATGCCACTGAATTATACACAAGACAGAACTATCACAAACCTGGAATTGTACATAGAGAGGGGTCTCTTCTAAATAACAGATTTTGAAATGCTACAAGTCCAACATAGGATTGCTTTCAAAAGTTGGACGCACAAATTGTTGACTGTTAGCAGGTACAAAACAAAAAAAATTGATGAAAAGAAGTTGGCACACGAAACTTTGTCTCTTCTAGAGCGCCAAATGAAAAGACTACTGCACTAAAGAAAACGACTGGTACATTCTTGAGCAGGATTGTATAACATCATTTTGAATCACCTGCATACGAAAATAAGAAAGCTGAAGAATCAATGCTAAATTTTTCATGTCAATGGGACAGACTAATTACTTAACCAACAGGTGAAACAAACATAGAAGCCGGATTATGTATACCGTGAACCTAGAGATTATGGATATCGTGAACCTCTAGAGATTATGAATACCGTGGACCTAGGAATGTCGATCTTTATGACCGAGGTTATGATGATGACACTAGAAAAACTAAGGTTGATGCACCCAAATTTGACGGCAAGTCTGATCTTAATGTCTTCCTTGATTGGTTATCATGAAAACACGTCTTCGAAAATATTATCTACCCATCAGTCACACGGTCACAAGAATAGGATGTTTGAACAGTTGACAAATCTGAAGCAATCTCTTATTACGTCAATAGGTATAGGGAGTTGATGGAGCATTGTGAGCTTGTTGAGGAGACGAGGTTGACCATCATTAGGTTTAGGGAGGGGTTGAAAGATGATATTAAATTCCAATTTTTTCCCAGTCAACTCACTTTGATACTTACCAGGCTGCCTTAGATCAGGAATACAATGTGAAGAGATCCTCTTCCCGAAGAGCAACCTCTTATCCGAGCCAAGTTAATGGACGCAACGCCCCACAAAGCAAATCTTTTTTCACATCTCAAGATGCTTCCAAGGCTAATCGCGGGTACTCCAGTACCCAAACCTACAGTTAGTAGCAGGGATTGTTGTTTTTCCTGCAAAGAGATTGCCACAAGTTCTTTGAGTGCTCTAACAAACATCGAATGGGAGTGGTTCATAAAGGGCTGGGTGAAGAAAATGAGTGGAAAATGAGTATTACATGGAGAATGAGGAAACAGATGCGCACCTTGAACAAATTGATCAACCCTTGAATGTTATGAGGTGCATCTTCGCTAGTCCTAAAAGGGAGGAAGATTAGAAGGGAACCGCTATATTTCAGACATATAGCAAAGGTGGTGGTATCTCTTCCAAGTTTATCATTGATGGGGAAAGTTGTTTAAATATGGTTACCAAGACAGTTGTGGAACGATTGAAGCTAAAGACAAAACCACACCCCCAACTTTATAGTGTTGCTTGGGTTAATAAGACATCTATTCCTGTCACTAGAAGTTTGGTGTGATGTCCTTCCTAAGAATGTTGCACACATTCTTATGGGGCGACCTTAGCTATATAATCATGATGTGACCCATTATGAGAAATCAAATACTTATGTGTTCACACAAAGGGCATAAGATTACTTTAGCACCTGTGGGACCTCGACTGTGAGAGAGGAGAAGGTTGCGTATGTTGTTTTGGCTAGGGAGGTTAGAGACGTTCCTTAGAAAAGTAAGAGTGTTGAATCTAGTGATGTTAGGCAGATTCTTCATGAGTTTGCTGACGTGATTTCTAGTGAGTTACCTAGCGGATTACCACCTCTTAGAGATGTCGAACATGCTATTGACCTCGTATCGAGGTCCTCTTTACCTAACCTACCCTATTATATTATGAACCTACGAACGGAGAGGAGATGAGACGCCAAGTAGGTGATTTGTTGAGTAAGGGTTTTGTGCGCAATAGTCTTTAGCCCTTGTGCGGTGCCAGCCTTGTTTACCCCAAAGGTTGATGGGAGTTTGAGGATGTGTTGTGATAGTCGATCTATCAATAAGATCACTGTCAATACCAAGGTTTGATGGCATGTTAGTTATGATGAGTGGAGCTCGCATGTACACCAAAATAGATCTACAGAGTGGATATCACCAAATCCTCAACCGTGAGGGAGAAGAGTGGAAAACTGCCTTTAAGACTAGTGACGGCCTTTATGAGTGGTTAGTCTTACCTTTTGGTCTAACCAATGCACCTAGCACTTTATGAGAGTTATTATTGGCAAGTTTGTAGTGGTTTATTTTGATTACATCCTTATTTATAGTCGCACCCGAGAGAAACACTTACTTCACTTACGTGAAGTTTTGTGCACTCTACAGCGTGAGAAACTTTATATTAATCTGAAAGTGTTCTTTCGTGCAAGAATCCGTCATATTTCTCGAGTTTGTTGTCTCCAAAGATGGGGTTTCTTGCAACCTTGAAAAGGTAAAAGCTATTAAAAGTGGTCAGAATCTTCTAACATACATGAAGCTAGAAGCTTCCACAGACTTGCTACGTTTTATAGGAGGTTCATTAGGGGATTTAGTACCATTATGGCTTCCGTCATCGATTGTTTAAAGAAAGAGGAGTTTGTTTGGTCTAAATCGATTGCCAAAACCTTTGTGGAGATTAAGGATAGGTTAACACATGCACCTGTCCTCGCGTTACCTGATTTTAGCATCGTCTTTGAGGTATCATGTGGCACTTCCAACGTAGGTATAGGGGGGCTACTTAGTCAAGAGGGTCAATCCGTTGCATTCTTTAGTGAGAAGCTAAATGAGGTATGACAAAGATAATCTACCTATGATAGGGAATTTTATGTTGTAGTTCAAGCGCTTAGGTGTTGCCATTGGCAACATTATTTGTTGCCTAAGGAGTTTGTGCTATACTCCGATCATTAGGCACTTCAGTATATAAACTCTCAGAAGAAGTTGAGTCATCGACACGTTAAACGGGTTGAGTTTCAGGACTATTCTCTTGCCTTAAAGCATTTAGAGAACAAAGTCATTGAGTAAGGTATCTATCCTCCTTAACAAGTGTGAAGGTTATTGGGTTTGAGCATATTGTCCATGAGTACCCTTTCTTGTTGAGACTTTTGAGACATATATTGCCCTACAAAATTCTAGTGTACCACCCTCTCAGGTGATTTTTGTATCCACGATGGGTATCTTTTTAAGGTCACCCGTTTGTGTATTCCTAGCACATCTATGCGCGACTATTTAGCTTGGGAGTTACATGCGAGAGGGATTGCAGGTCATTTTGGTCGCGATAAGACTATTACGATTGTGGAGAATAGTTTTTTTGGCCTAGCCTTAAGAGGAATGTAGCTCGTGTTGTTTCCGAGTGCCGTACATGTCAAACTGCTAAGGGTAGGAAGTAAAACAAAGCGTTATATATGCCTTTGCTTGTATCCCATGCTCCCTGGGAGGATATTAACATGGATTGTCTTGGAGTTACCGAAAACCCTAGAGGTCATGATTCTGTTTTTGTTGTAGTGGACCGTATTTCTAAAATGACATTTTATTCCATGCAGTAAAACTGATAATGCTTCGCACATTGCATCGTTTTTTTTAATGAGGTGGTTGTGATATGTGGTTTGCTTTTGTCTACAGTTTCTGATTGGGATGTCAAATTCACGAGGTATTTTTGGAAACCCTATGGAAGAACTAAATACCATACTTAATTTCTCCACTGCCTATCACTAAGATAGTTAATAGGAGTCTAGGTGATTTGGTGAGATGCCTTATCGGAGATCATTTGTCTAGTTGGGATAGAGTTTAACATGTGGCTGAGTTTGACTATAATAGTTCTGTTAATCGCTCTACCGGGCAAGTCCTTTTCAGACTAGGAAACCTAATGACTTGGTCCCTCTTCCCTCTGCATATAAAGCTAGTGAGTTGCTAAAACTTTTGCACAACACATTTGTGATTTACACTGGGTGAGACCTTTTCAAATTTACACTGGTTATCAACCTAGGAAACCTATTGACTTGGTCCTTCTTCCCTCTGCGTATAAAACTAGTGAGTTGCTAAAACTTTTGCACAACACATTCGTGATTTGCATGCTGAGATAAGACAAAAATTAATTTGAGCAATAAAAATTATAAGTCTGTTGTAGTTGTTCATCACAGATACCAAGAGTTCAATGAGAATGATCAGGTAATACTTCTACACCGTGTCGAGAGTCCGGGCACATGGAAAAAGGTGCATACTAAACGGATGGGTCCATGTCGTGTTAAAAAGAAGGTTAGTGCTAATGTTTATGAGGTATAAGGTAGATCTTCTTAGTAATATGAGTATTGGTCCTATATTTAATGTATCATGGATCTTCTACTCTGTCGACCCCATCTCTTGCTTCTTCATCTATTAACCCTTTAGTCTATACTTGTTCCTCCTTTACCTGTTCCACCTGCACCTCCTCTTGTTTTTTTATGGTCTACAATAGATGGTATCAAGCTTGTATTGGACGAGAGGTTTATGTCAACTAGGCGCGAAGGTAATAGCCAACTTTTGGTTAAGTGGCACGACAAGCCTGACAGTGATTGCACGTTGATTGGTAGGGACAAGTTTCATAGCACTGATACTACATTGTTAGTGTCACGAACATTTCATTTCGACAAAGCCGAAATTTTCCCATCCAAGGAGAAATGATGGGGATCGATGATTTAGTCCCTTATTTATTTATTTTGTTTATTTCATTATTATTGACTTCTTTTAATTAGTTGGGGTATTTTGTCTTTTGTTATTTTATTGGTCTCCAAGTCCAATTTAGGGTTGCTTTTTGTTTAAATACCGATGTAATCTTCACACAGAGTACATTCTGGATATTAAGATTATTATTGATTTCCCTTATATTGTGGAAATATTTTACCTAAAGTTAATAAACGCCGAGTTGAGACTCTAAACCCTAGAATGTAAGCATAGAGCCTAAATTCTAGTTCTACACATCTATCAGTCAATAAACTTTGCAGGTAACCCAAACAAATCAAGAAAGTGTACTATAGCAATAGGTACCCAAAATTCCACCAAAATACTAGCACAGCTGCGCTATAGCACCAAAAGCAACATAAATGTGTACACTGGTAAAATTGAGCACAGATTTATTAGACGAGCAAGAATTAGTTAAGCACAAATGTGACTTTTGGAAAAAAAAGGAATAAAAAGAAGAAAATGCAAGCATTAAAATGCTCAAAGTGAGTGTAGTTAACATGTGCCAAAAACTAACAGAAGTATGCATGGAAGCAAATATAAGGCACACAAGATGAATTAAAAAGGGAATCAACTATCAAGTTGTTTTGTATCGGTTAATCTGTCGGCTTTGTGCTTATAGCTTGCATGTCTTGTCAACAACTTCTTGAGTAATCTAATGCGTGTTCATTACCTGTAAAAGCAGTATTTCTTCATGGGTAGAATCAACAATTTTTTGCCTTGTTCCTTTTCTCTTTTCTTTAGTCTGTTTTGTTTTCTTCATTTCTATAAGTATTGAGGGGTAATCCCAAAACCATACGAGCATATTAGTGCACAAGCCGCATAAAACACAGCACATGCAAGCATAATGTTCGCTTCCATAGACATAATTTAGGCAAAAAACAAGAGCTGACTGTAGTATTCACAATATGGTTCAAGCGCATTTATTGTAGCTCTCTAATTGCCTTATTAGTTACATATGCATTATATGTGCATACATGCAACACTGTTATATACCCTTATCAGTGTGACTTACTTGAGAAAGTGATGAAACACAAATAGTCAGATTGCTGAAGCAATAGATGCAACATTTGGCCCTATTCTTGTTTATGTTGCTTTTGTTGCACAGCTTGAATTTTGGCAAAACTTTGGGCATCATTGCCCTTGGATGCCACAAGCCGTCTCTCTCTCTCTCTCTCGATGCCATCTAGAGAGTATGTCCTCACAGAGAACGAGAAGATGCATGTCAAACTTATACATGTAAAACGAGAATTCAGATGTAATGGCCAAATCTTGGGTTGTTTCATGTTTATTGACGAGGTTTAGTGGTTATGTCTAATAAGTACGGAAAACTATGTCACTTCTTTTGCATATTCTATGACCATATGATATTAATACATGACATAATCATTGGTCTTCACTTGCTATAGGAATAGAAGACTTTATTTTGCCTCCCTACTTTAATTTGTAAAAGCATCACTCACAGATTTAGTCAAATCAGTACATGTGGGATAAGATATATATAAGACTTCAACCACCTATTAAAAGTACCTCCAATCATGATCTTTTGAGAGAACCTGCAGTGGGTTAACATGACCCAATAATATATTATTGATATAGTGAATTTGGCCTTGATCAAATCCCGAGTCCAAATCAAATCATAGCATATCAAGACCAAATCCATCGTATCAATAGTATCTTTGACTGAATGTACTACTAATAGGTGCTTGGAGCCTCATATACATATCAAATTATATCACATGTTCCGATGTGGGACAGAGGAGTTACAAAATTGCTTTCTCACTTTCTCCTAAGTCAGTTTTCTATGTTTTGGTTCTTTTATTTGTTTACCTTTATTTATTTATTTATCATTCTCTATCTCATTACTCTATCTTTCCAGTTTCTAGGCCATATTCAAACCATTTGAACCGCATTGACCAAGCTTCATGCAGATGGACATACAATCTTGCTATCAATTCAATCACAGGGTAGGCCGCATATTGAAGCACAAATTCTAGAGACTTTTAGCACGGGTTTTGCAGGTCATGTAGTATACATTTGACGACCATGGGGAATATTACAATTGAAGCCAACAAATTTACAATTTCAATATAATCAAGTATGTATGTCAGTAACTTTGTGTGGGGAATAACAACATATGTTTATATAGAAGGACTAACACACAAGCTTATATGTACTTCATTATGAATTCACCAAATAACATTTCAATCATATATGAAAACAAGTTCACAACAGATATAGACCAACTCCAAAATCAAATAACCACATCAAGTTATCAACCCTAAAAAAAAAATCCCCGATTCTAAATCATCGATGCTAGAGAGAGACAATTATAAAGAGAGAAAGAGAGTGCATACTCACAAAATTGCCAGATATCACTTGGCTACTATCCTTGCAATGAAATCCTCGTACCGGATCTTACCGTCTGATCCAACATCCACCTCCCGGATCCACTCATCGAACTCGGCAGGCTCCAGCTTCTCGCCAATGCTTGTGAGAATATGCCTGAGATCGGAAACCACGACGAACCCGGTCCCCTCCTTGTCAAGGACCTTAAACGCGTCGCGAAGCTGGCGATCAAAAGGCTCAGGCTTGAGGTGCTTCGACATGAGCTCAAGGAATCTATTAAAGTCAAACGGTGCGGTTAGCTTTTCCTCGGCGACTATTGATTTGAGCTGAGCCTGTGTCGGGTTGCCGCCGAGCGACCGCATGAGAATTCCAAGCTCCGATGGGGCGATCTTGCCATCGCCGTCGGTATCAAAAAGGGTGAAGGCCTCCTTCATGGAGGAGACTTGATCGTTGCTCAGATCTTTTCCCATCAAAACTGTTTACCTCTCGTTGCTTTCTTTCTGTATATTTCTCTCCACTCTATGAATTCATTATGTTTTCTCAATAAAATGAGCAGTAACTTTTGTTCAAATTCTTAAATTGAGAACAATTTTTAGATTTAAGGGCGTGTTTGGCTAGGATTGACATGTGCATTTTAAAAAAAAATAAAAGTATTTTCAACCACTATTTTCCATTGATGTTAGGAAAGATACTTGTATCAGTTGTAAGACCCCAGTTTTTATAAATAAAGATAAATTTTCTATAAATATTATTTTTGAATATTATGGAATAAATTTAATATAATGTTATAGTTGTGGGTAATATTTATAAATTTTGCAAAGTAAACAAGTTGTTATAAAATATTCGTTTGGTTGGGGAATATTCTTTTTTTTGGAGAATATTAAATGACGATTAATTACCAATCAATCATTAAGTGGACCCCATTAGCGGAAGTATTGTCGTGGTTAGAAAAGCGACAAAATTATCTTTCTATAAAAATAACTAGCGGAGGTATTCACTGTTAAAACTGTTGAACTACGGTGGAAAAAGTCATGAATGTCTGGCGTGGTTGTATAGAAGACACTGCGCAGTATTGATTATTGACGCTTACGTGAAGTCACTTAGCTATACTCAATTATTGCTACGATAATTCACGATCATATCTCTTATATTATCGATTCAATTATTGTCACAAGATCATACGTATAATATGTTATATTATTAATTGAGGCACAAGTTATAAATGATTAATAATTGTTGAAAGATTAAAATGTGTTGATTAAAAATAAAATGATTTGTGGTAATATTTATTCAATCCTTGATGTATATAAAAGTCATTATTATGGAGGCGTTTGTGGTAAGTTTAATTATTTTATGGGGGCCGTATATGTCATCATCTAAGAGTCTCTTTCGTCGATAGTAATTACCTTTGTGAATAGTAATTACCTTCGTCAATAGTATTTACCTTCGTCAATAGTAATTACCTTCTTCAATAGTAATTACCTTCGTCAATAGTAATTACATTCTTCAATAATAATTACCTTCGTTAATAGTAATTACCTTCGTCAATAGTAATTACCTTCTTCAATAGTAATTACCTTCGTCAATAGTAGTAATTACCTTCGTCGATAGTAATTACTCCTTCGCAAATAGTAGTTTGTCCTTCAATATTACCAAGAGTTAATCTGCTCTTCTTGATTGTTCCAAGGGTTAATTACCCTCCTTCAAAATAGTAGTTTCTCTTGATATTACTAAGAGTCATTTTGACCTTCGTTAACACCAAGAGCCACCCTCGCTTTTTCTATAAATAGAAAGTTTCATTCCTTCATTATTTCTTACTTAATTCATCAAAACTACAGAGAGAAACTAGAGAGAAAGAAGAAAAGTGATTCTCGCTACTTCACTTTTCCAATATTGGTTCTTCTACAGGTAGGGAATATTATTTGTTTGCACTCGTAGGGTGTTATTCTTTCTTATTCATGAAGAGAAGCTGTTGTTATTCCATCGCTTATTATTACGTTGGAATAACTCAGATCGTGGTTTACCCTATACTTGGTGACATTCTTCTATTATTCATTGGAACATCCCGTCGTGTGTTTTACAATTTGACCGCAGTTAAAATCTTTATTATTATTTGCATTGGAATATCACATGCATGTGTTTTACATAGGACTGGTTCCGCCTTTTATTATTATTCATTGGAACATCCCGTACATGTGTTTACGCCTGGGACTGGTTCCATTCTTTATTATTACATTGGAATATCCGCATGCATGCTTTTACGCTTGGGACTGGTTCCGTTATTTATTATTCGTTGGAATAACTCACGCTGTCTTGATCTCATCGCATTTATGGTGATTTCTTTTGTTATTCCATTCTTTATTATCTGGGTTGGTTAAAACTTTGACTTATATACTCCATGAAATTAGTAGAATATCCTCGATATTTGCGTTTCATCCAAAGATCTTTTCATGGAAATATTCTTTTTGATCATTCTTGAATTTTACTCTACAAAACAAAGATCTTGTTGACAATTTGGACTTTAATAATTCCTGGATAAAGTAATTTTGAACTTGTTTTATCAATTTTATATCATGTCATCATCCTCATGTTTATATTATGTTGAAAGTCATACGGGCTCAGAAAGTGGTGCATGGATGGACTTGGTATGATTATGACCTGGGATTATTCGATGTAATCACGTAGTTATGTTACAAATGATGTGGTAAAAGTCCCTCGTTACCGTAGAAGTAGTCATTGATGGACGAGTTGTTGGCGTAATCATGACCATTGATGAATACACGAATATCCTTGGCCCGAAAGTGCATGGATAATTTGTGGTTGTGACCGTAGTCATTGATGAACGAGTTGTTGGCATGATCATTGAATTATTAATGAATACACAACTATTCTTTCTGTAGTAGTGCATGAATAATTGTGGTCGTGATACTAAAGAATATCCTCGGCCGTAGTAGTAAAGGGGTGATTCGATGATGTGGAATATTTATTAAAAGGCGAGTCTCATTTATACTTGATGATGAAAAACCTTTAAATCATAAAAGATAGTAGATTTTATTCTCTACTGACTCTTTTAATGGATCAGATGTTCATTATGATTAAACTTGATGTCTATCAGTATTTTATCGGTTTAACATTTGTTGAAGACTAATGATAATTTATTCGCATTATCTTAGTCATAATATTTTTTCTTGAGCTAGTTGATTTCACCCTTTCTTTCAATTTATTCTTCTTGAAAACGGAGAATATAAATTGGGGACGAGTGGGGAGCGGAGTAATGGTCCGGAGGATAAGATTAGTAGTCCTCACTATTCCGTGAAAATAGTGTGATAATAATTGTAATGGCGACTCCTTTTGAGTTTGTATGATCTCTAGTAGACAATATTTGTATTCAAACTCACGGTTTACGTCGTATTGCATACCTACGAGTTATATTAGTAAGTTGTATTTAAATTCTGTACCATATATTTGACTACCCAAGATGGGTGATGTATACCTAATTTTGGGGGCGCCACATCAATTATATATATGGAGAAAATATATGTATACAGCTGTGTTAGTTGGTTATGGCGACGATTTTCTGGGCTATAATGATTTCACTGATCACCATAGTTATACTTGGCTACGGCGACAGGTGAACCGTCACCATAACTCAAAAAATCCGTCGCCATAACTTGACTGTATTACTTAAATCAAACAAAATTTCGCCTACTTTCACATTTTTATATGTATGTTATTTCTGTAAAGTTAAATTATTAAGTTGACAATTAAATTACGTTGAAAATGACCTTATTAATTAGGTCAATTTAAAATACTTTTTACTCGATACTTTATTAATAGTGTCATAATCCTAAAAACGTTTGTATATACACTGAGAATACATAAAAATTTAATTCCAAATGAGAAGGGATATTAGTGCATCCTCCACCTCCATGGAAACATAACATGTTTTTATAGTACGGACTACGGAGAATGGAGTCATACATTCCAAATGCTTAACCATTATTAATAAGACATTAAACGAGTCAAACAGTTCAGGTTCGACTCAGAAAAATATGAGTCTCTCAGATTCGTTAATAATATGATCCAAATATGAGCATTAAAAATAGTTCGAATAAAAATATGAGTAAAATCTGAGTAAGGGTTATACTCGACTCATTTAATATTTAAACTACTCGAATTCTTGATTGTGATTCTATACATTCTCGATTGATACATATTCGATTAGATACTCGATACATTCTCTTATAATATATACAAATTTTAATCAAATTAGGATAATTAATTAGTATTGTTTTGTTTTTAATTTTAATTCTGATTTTATATTTATAAAGTGTAATAATAAATATATTCTCTCATTTCTAAGTAAAATAACAAATTCAATTTATAATTTTATATATATTATAAAACTAATTATTATGTGTTGACTCGAATTCGAGGTTGAATTTGAAACTCGCAAGTAGTTTAAATATAATTCAATTCGAATTCAAGTAATAAATATTGTTCGCTTCGGTTAAACTCGTTTACACCCTTAATTACCAACAAAAGAATTTGTGAAAGATAAAACACACTACCAAGACATTTAACCCACTGGTAGTAGTTCTCCCCAAAAAGAAAAAGAAAAAGAACACAAATAATACTTACAAATTTACAATACATGCCTAAACTATATACATCGACTAAAAAAACACTTGATAATAGAGGAAAGCAAGGGTCTAGGACAGTATTTGCTTCCTGTATTGACATGCAAAAATATGATACTTCGTTTTATCATCTTAAAACCATACCAAATGTCGTACAAGAGACGGACCATGAATACCTGCTTTACTTGCCAAAAATCCAAAAGAATCTTTAGTTTTTATGCACGTCTATAAAGAAGAACAAAATGTAAAGTGAAGGAAAGATTATAAGGGATGAGCCCTCAGCCCAATTTGTGGACGACATTAGTGGTAAATATCGAATGATGCTACTAAGCATATGATAAATTGTAGTTGTTTATACATTGTGATCACTGGAGAGTAATTTGTCTTCCTCGCTCAACAATTCAGTCATGGAGAGCTGAATGTTCTGTTTAGAGTTCATTTTATTCCACTCATTTTCTACACGGAAGAATACCCACTGGAAGCGCCGGAAAATCTCCAAGGCAGTTATTGTGAACACAGTAAGGTAGTTATGGCGGAGATGGGAAGATAGCTTGTATGTCCACGTGCACCGCAGAATCAGATTGCTACCTAATACCCAAAAGTAAACCTGCAATATCAAAGCAGAGATTTGTTACTCTTGAAACTGGAGGTTAACATTTTGTCAAAATGGAGTAATGTGTAAATCAGAAATATCGGTCAGTTAATCGCGGGTTTGGGGGTTATGCCAATCACATTAAGGAAGATACCATTAGGTAATGTTTTTCTTTAAGTAACTGTTTTCGCTTGTTTTTCCCTTCACAAGTCAAGAAATTTCCTATAGAAGACAATTTTCAAAAGTTGTAATAAGTTTAAAACTATGAGGTTGGAGACAGTGGGACCAACAAATAGTTGGCCAATTGCAAGTAAACCGAGTAGATGATTCAACCAATTTGCAGTATTAAGCGTTCCTCCAAGTAGTTATAAACCGAATTAGGAAAAACCAGAAAGATCAATTTAGAGGACAGCAGCCAAAAACAAAAACAATTTGTGCAACCTTACCCATTTTCGTCCATATAACATGTGGGACAAGAAATGCAGTTTGCTGAACTTGAAGATCCGAGTGAAGCCACTGCCAGACAAAAAAAATAATAGGCAAATTATTACAACAAATTTGCAAGAAAATTCTCTCAGGGATAAATATTTCTTGGATGAAATACAAATGTCTACAGGAACATGATGTTTTTTATATAGATTATATAATGGGTGCAAATATTAGGTAAAACTAAAGGCTAAAGCCCATCCGGCGAAAGCACTAAAATGCAAGTGCATGTAAACATATGTAGAATCAGCAAAAGAAATCTAAATTGTAGATATTAGCATAACCGAAAACAGCTGAAAAGGGACTGAGAGATCGGGTTAATCAAGTGTTGATAAAAAAAAGAGAAAGGAACCTGGCATAAGTGAGTGAATTAGTTATCAGGTATAAGTTAAAAGCATGACATTTCAGATTTATATAACAATAAAAATTGGTATTAAAGTGACCCTGGCATACCTCAAGTCCCAGTCTCTGGTCACGTCCCAGTAAAAAGAATACAGAGAGTTCAAAACACCCGAGAGAAGCCACAGAGGACGATACATGTTTGTCCACTTATCAGGGAAGACATGATACTTGAGGGCTGAAAGAAAAATCACCGGTACCGCAGTCGAGTATTTTAAAGCTGAAACATAAATAGATAAAGGTTAATGGTGACAGTCAGAAAGGGATCCTTTTCTTTGTTAAGTTACAGTAAATAATCCTATAAATGCAAAAAAGTTCAGTAATTCACAACAACAAAATGTGAGGCTTAACAAGAAAATGCACCCAAAAAAAAACAATTCACAACACCAAAAACTTCATGTAAAAAGCAATTCAGTCATAAAAGAGGAACGTAGTTAATCATCTTCTACTGTCGAAAAATCCACCATTTGAAAATGCACTTAAACATTAAAGGTGAACGGGAGGTAAGAATGGTAAAAAGTAACTAACAGAATAAGCATGACTACGTAGAATCTACAATACTACTATCTTTATCAATAAATGGTACAAGGAGTATATATTCCGAGTTCCGACAACAAGCCTCTTCGGTCACAGTTAGATCTAAATAAACAAGTTTAATAGATCAAAACAAAACTAATAATATTACTATCATTGCTTAATTACCAATCCAAATAATCTGGTATGCCGTCTTAGAGTGTTTCTTTTATTTTCTATTTTCCTCCTAATAAACTAGATTTCTCCTTTTCTGTTCTTCCTGGACTGGCAAAGTAATGCCATATTTATGTTATGCTTTAGGATGAGGCAGCATTGAGGAGTGGGGTGTTGACCAATACATATATTTTTATTCATATGATATCTTATTTTTACTAAGCGAGTGAATAGCGAATTACCACAAACAGATCTAAGCAAGCAAAATTACTTTAATTTTAAATGTCGGTGACACCATAGAGTGAGAAAATTACAATATTCCCACCATAATAATTCCATTGGGAAGTAACAAATACTGCAAATTGATGGTTGTAATAATAATTCCATTGAGTTCTAGAATAAATGACCATTATTAGCAGGTTCAGTTTGACAAACTAGTGAGTTTCAACAAAAATCATATGCCAACCAAACAGGTAAAAATATAGTTACAATTAATGTTATATGAACTTCTTTACCTGGAAATGATCAAGCAATATTACAAATAACTAGCACTACTATTTGTCAACAAGAAGTAAAGCTGTATAGGAAAGAGAATAAAATTGGGTATCTTAGAACTATAAAAAACTAAACCACAAGTTTATCAGGTTTTCTATATGCAACATATAAACTAGTTCAAGACATCCAGTTTTCTCCTAATCCCATGGCATTTTTTCTAATCTAACGAGTAACTACAAACCCCACAGTAATTTGAGGAGCAAATCAGCAAAATGGTCCATCCAATGCAGGAGACTTTTAACGAAAATATCAACCAGGGAATAGAAAGTAATTTTTTTTTAAAGAAATCTTACCATTCAGTAGAGTGGTTTTTTCCCCTGTATCCTTGTATTGCCGAAGACATTGAAAGAGACGAAAAATATAAGGCAAAACAAGAACTATAGGGATTGCACCAGAGTGACTACCACAAACAGAGTCTGCTTCAAACCATGCAATGGTGGCAACCTGCACATGTTTGTGAATTATCTCTATAAAGACAGAAAGTCATTTTGGGTATCAACAATCATGAGAAAAATTATCAATAACGAATCTAAGAAAAACCTAGCAGTACAGATGACTGATGACTTGGATGGATGCCTAGACGGAGTTACTAGTATGGCAATCTCAATCAAAAATCTAGTTATACTTGTATACTTTGTATTAATAATAACCAGACTACCAGATTATCTTATCAAATAAAATACCAGACTACAGCCAAAACCAAAAAGAAAGGCTCCATAATGTATTTGAACAGACAACTACGGAGCTGGTTCTGAGGATCCAATCCTTAACTGTTAGCATCTCCATTAATACCCCTCCTAGAATTTAGTATTTTAGTACTAGTCATTTTTACATTGCATCTTTGGAGGATATTTTTTCAGGGTAAAAGATATAAATTATTGATGAATAGAGAAGAAGTTACAACTCGTGGAGTACGTAAAGTGCTCCAAAAAAAAAGAAATCAAAGAAAACAAGTGGGGAAAAAATTGAGGCCTTAGAGAAGCACCCCCCCACCTCCCACCCCAATATATATATATATATATATACCCAATATATATATATATATATACACACACACATATACATATACTGTTAAGATCTGAGAAAGAAATTCCTTGAAAAGCTCCCAATGCATGAACCCAAATAGAAGCAAAGAAACACTATCCAAAGCAAATCTATCAGTTGTCTGACCAAAAAAAATCTAGCATTCCTCTAGACTGAAACTCCTCGCAAAATGGAAAAAGAAGCAATTCTTCCTCCCACCTTCCAGTGCTCCCAAGAAAAGATTTTCAACCAAAGACCGGCGACAAATTGAACATTCACCAATACGGTAAACAAAAAACACCATAACCAACAAGTTATTGGATAGTGAACAAACTGATGAGAATCAGATTTACTACCTTGAATAATTATAACACGCACGTTGGAGGTGGTGATTTGTAAATGTATGCCATTAGTGTTAAGTTGACAAGGGTCAAAACCTTCAAAAGTTTTATTTTCGAGGGAACTTTTACTTTCCAAATATAATAAGTTGGAGGAAAAATGAATCTTTAAATGATATTATTTTAAAATTTTCAAGGGAAAGGCAGGGTAGTTAAGATCGTTCTTTTTAAGGCTATCCTAATTTAAAGATGATTTTTTTTATCTTCAATTTCCTCTTCCTTAATTTTCCAAAAAAGATTTGAATGTAGTCTCTTCACATTCAAGGGCTTGTCAACACACCTTTTCAAAAGATTTTGTTGTTATTGCGTAGATGATCATTGAACCTTCTAGTTTTCCTTCATCATGTTAGTATCTTGGCCGTAAGCTCCGAGTACTCAGCTTCGCCACAGAAATGGAACTAACGGGAGGGTCGGTATATGAAGAGAGGTCTCCCTTGTCTTGTAATAGGAGTGAAGAATGGCCCGATACGACTCGACCACAAGAAGACAGAATGATACTCGAATCCATTTACGATCCCGTTTCCAGACACAGCACACTTTCGCTCGGGCCTAAGATGGATCAAAGAAGAGTAGGGAACCTCTCGTTAGTTTTTAGAATTCGACATCAGGAAGTGTTTTCACACTATCGACTGACATCGACTTTAAGTTCTTTTACCCCATTCAGAAAGTCTTTTCCGCTGGACGACTCGTATGAGGTGAGAAGGGCTCTTACTCTGTCCCACACAGTGTATTGCTATCGGCCCTACCAGGCAACATCTACCTACACAAGCTTGATTATATATATATATATATATATATATATATATATATATATATATTATTGTTAATAAATTTAGTACTTTTCATTATTACACTGGACCTTTAGAATAGGCAAAGCAATTAAGATTGTTCGATTTAAGCTTAAGCTTAATAAAAGAGGATGTTACTTTTTCAATTTTTCGACTGGCAAGAAGAGAAGATTAACAAAACTAAAGTGTTAAAGTTAATTATACTAAACATACTACATGGAAAGAAATTAAAATGAAGAAAAATAAAAAAACCTGTCGATGAACCATACGACAAACAGAGCGCTCCAAATCTGAAAAAACCTGTAGAGAATACTAAAGATTAAAAGCACACCAAAAAAGTTAATAACAAGTTAAAAATCATGAAATCATCCATAGTTATGTCGTTATAGTAATTAACTTTTGAGTTCAAGCCTCAAAGCTAATAAAAATAAGCTTCTACAAGATGACCAAAATTGTAGTTTAAATATATAGAGGTAATTCAGAAAAGCACAATGAGCTTCTTTACAGCCACAAGATAATAGTACAAGTACAGGAGCCATAATAACTTTAGTTGGATCTCAACAAGGTTAAGTCAATAGGTCTTTAATGAAAGGTGGCACACTTGCTAGAAAATTCTACCACCCAGTCAGGAAATGATAATTTCATTTGACTTTTGACTCTTTGTTTTTTCTTAAACAGATATTAAGGTTATTTGGTTATTTAGCCTCAGTAAATTGATCAACTTCAAAAGGATTATTCATAACCTGATTTTACTATCATAGTCCGTGCATAATGCAGTAATTTTACTATAATCTGAATGGGACAATATATAACAAGTTACTGAATTACTGTTCTGATATACACTATGGCAAATGATGAGACAAAACAATGCTAATAATAATAATAATGATGATGATGATGATGATAATAATAATAGTAGTAGTAGTACCTTTGACATTGAGGTCAATATATCAGCCACGAAAAAGTCGGGGAACGTAATTGCCTGTAAAGATCAAATAAGGCATAAAGTAAGTATATGCCTATGCAAGTCCATAACACATTCATCTATAAAAATGCAAATTCATTACTTTGCCCAAGCCCCAATGAGATCAACCTGAAAAAAGGAATACCAAGTAATATCAACTTCCATCAAGTCCTTTAACCCTAATGAATGTAGCCACCCACATTTGCATGTAAAATATTGTCAGTTTATACACCCATATCTGACAAATGGAACGTTGCGCAGGATTCACGAAATCAAGTAGATTATGGCCACAGCCTTCATTGCAGGAATAGTTTTTTTTGCCATGTTCAGTAGTTTGCAAATCGAACTTGGACCCCCCCCCCCCTCTCTCCCCCACGGACTGCTTGCTCGGATTTTAATGTGAAATGTGGCATGAATAGGAGCAGAATTGAACAGCACAAAAAACTGCTTGTAGCTTTACATACATTAAAAAAATCAATTTCCAAAACATTCAAGTTTTACGTAAATCATAACAAACTTGTGAAACCAGACTAATTTACACAAATTTCATGTTTATCTCTTAAGAACATTAACAAATTGACAAATGAATCACTGAAAAAAATTGTCAAATGAGTTAGAACTGCCACCTTAGGTACCTTAGGTTATGAGAACTATCCAAATTTGGCCTTAACAAGTACTGTGCCGTAATTAACTTAAACTTGCCTGTAATGGAAAAACTATCCGCCACAGAGTCCTCAACAAGAAGTAACGGGACGACAAATAGAATATATCAAATGGGAATATCAGAACCATCGCAACAACAGCATACAACAGTACCTGCAATTGCTCATATGTAACATTTTAAAATTCATGTGTTAGTATTTGAACACACATAATTACACAAGTAGCACCTGCCAAAAAATTATCCCTCTACTTGGTGTTCACGACACTAGAAACCGAGTCAGAGAGAAGAGGTGCAAATTCACCATAGAGATATAAATAAATTAAAAACTCTAAAGTCTAAGAACTTATTACAATCATCACCAACATGTAATTTTAATTGGCAACATGCAAGAGTTGTAGCACATATACCGTCAACTGGGATAATTATAAAAACATAATTACCAGGCACTTCAGATGAAGAAAGAAGCTTCATCAAAACATTGCTTCCGAAATAGGCAGCAATATATAGAAATAATACACATCCCCGATTTCAAAAGCAGGTAGAATCAATCTTATAAATTTATAATAGTCTATCTATTCTTTTTTGGATAAAAAAAATTTTATTCTTATCAATGGAACAAAAAGTTCTGGCCCAAGCAAATTATTTAAAATCTCAGAGATAAAAAATTGTTTATTGGATTTTTCTATAAATACCTAAAGATAGATTTTTAACCCTATCCAACTTAGACATCCGCTTAGGTATCTCCCTTTGACACAATATACATACATATATATATGTGTGTGTGTGTGTGTGTGTGTGTTTGTGTGTATGTATATTTACTATATGTTCAGGACAAACCTATCAGTTGGACAGACTTGAACATCAGGTTTACTTTTGACATACAGTTCACTAGATGTAAAGCAATCACTTTCTAAAAGGAGAACTATATGTATCAAACAAGTATATACTGTAGAATGTGAGGGCAGAGATAAGAAAAGGAAGAGGAGGAAGAATGTTTCATTCTCGCAAGCAATCTGCTATACACGCACACTACCTTTTCCCATTCATTCCCACCCACAATAAGACTAGAACAGTATACAGAAAAACCTTGCAAACTAAGTTGACAAAAAAGACTTGGACATCTCTTAGGACTTAGAATTAGAAAACCCAAAAATATCATCTAGAATCCTAAACTTTGAAGTTTTTCTACTTGTACAGCCTAAAATACAAAACACTCATAACACTTCATACTCCTAAAATTACAGAAACAGAATGAAATTCAAACCTAAATCAAAATTACATAGTTTTGACACCATCCTTCATCTGACCACCATAAATTGTTGAAGAATGGGGATCATGTGGAATCCATATGTTGGCACTCCAAGGCTTGTTAGAGCAGGTTGATGAATCTTTTGGCTTACCATATAGATCTTTCACCGGAGAAGGTGGACAAACTCTTACATATTGATATTATCGACTATCGAGAATGGAGATGTATGAAATCAACTATATCTATCCGGTCTTAACAATCCACTTTTTCAATGGTGCAATAACAGTTTTCGAGATGCAGCTTTCATATAGCGGACCAAATCATAGAGCAATAGATCAACAAATAGAAATATGGTGCTAGATTATTTTCAAGTTGTGTTATATAGAGAAGTTGCAGAGAAGATGGTAATCATCTTTCATTTCATAAAGTTAATTTCTGTTTATTATTGTCAATAAAAGTAGAAAGAAAAACAATGTGCAAGATCAAAAGAAGCCAGATACACTGAACTACTTTTTATAAAGATGGAATAATATTGATTGATTCTCAGAAAATAATAATAACAAAGAAAGGTGATGCAAGTAAATATGTGTATTTATATTTTTTTAGTGGGACTCATTTTGCAGAATGAATGAAATGGAAGCACAGACCATTCACAAAACTGACTCCAACTGATGTTGGTCCTACATATAATTCACATAGGTTAATTATACAAGATTATTGCTTTGCGCTCAGTGCACCAGCTTCAGAGGTTCAAGTGTTGCCACATCAATATAGAATTAGATAAATACTTATATTATATGGTACATTTGTGGGGTGACCTTCAATAGAAATTTACTAGTCAATTTAATGTATATACATAAAGTAAAATACGGTGAGTGGAAATAATCAGATGTTCAACCAACATATCGAGTAAAAGCATTTTATTCAACTAAACAAAAAGGACGCGTCTATTACACTGGTTGAAATGCAGCCAACGAAACTTCTCCATGAGAATAAAGATAAAGATAACTGGTCATGCTAGTTGGAACAATGATTGTCATCCAGGTGGCACACTGCAAAATCAATGAAAATTATATGAGTATGTAATAACCCGAATTTTTTTAAAAATTAAATTTTATTTTTATTTTTCTTAAAAGCATAAATGGATTGGAAAAGGTAAGTTACTATTTATTTTTTTTCGCTTGGAAAGTTAAATTCTTTTAGTAGATAATTTAATAATTGATTTTATTAAAATTAAATAGTCCATTAGGGTTTTGGTAACTTCTATTGTTTCCTTGTAATATTTAAGGAGTAGAGATGTAACCCTAATCCTATTCCAATTTGATTAGTTGAATTCCCGAGTAGAATACTTATACGCACTGCAATCCGTTAGAAAAAATCATAATTAATTCATCCCATGTCGGAATTAAGTGAATTCAAAAGTCTGTTTCTTTAGTGTTTCGTTCTCTACGATATGAAGAGGAAGAGAAGTTACTGAAAACCACAACCTGTCCTGATTCCCGTCACTATTTTCAGCCTTAATTTTAAAAATTCGTAACTGAGTCATTAACTCCAAATCAAGTGATTCTTGAGCCTATTTCATGTCTCTTTTCGAGAGCTATAATTTTCGTGAAGACATAAAGGCAAACAAGGAAAATAAATATTATTTTATATTTTAATTTTAAGTTTAGTTATGAGGGTTTTTTAATTAGAGATTATTTTTTATCAAAATAGATACATGAAATTAGTAGTCATGATAATCAAAAAGAGTAAAAAAATTTATATAAAGAAATATAATTTGATTGAATGTAAATGTTAAATCTGAAAATCAATTTCTATATTTTAAAGTCTATTGTGTGGGTTATATCTCTTAATCCGACCGTTGGACCGTTATACATATATAAACTGAGAATATGTTTACCCATTTTGAACCGTTAAAGATTAACGTATAATTTGTTATGAATTTTAAGAAGTGGATGGTATGAGATTTTTCAAGCAGATTTTCAGTAATGAGTTTTAATATTTAAAAATATATAACTTAATGATTTTAAATCCGATTTGGGTGATTCTTGAGGCTAAATTGGAGTATTTGAAGTCTAGTTTCCGATTAATTAATTTGACAAATAAGTTAATCGAGCTAAGATCAGAATAGTGGACTGATGTCTTAAAAATAATTTGTCATATTAGGGTTTTAAGATTTCTTAAGTTTTGTTATTAACTTTTAAGTTTTGGAGTATTAATAACGATCTAAGACGATAATTAAAGACACCTTGAATGGATTACGGATTATTATGAAATTATTAATTTGGATTATATTTAATTCGAGGTGAATATGTTTAGGTGGTGAATAACATTTTGTATTTGTTATCGTTGGCATTTGAGGGTCAGGTACGGATTTCGTACTCCACTCATTTGATTATTGTTGTATTCTATATATCTCATGATATCTCGTCATTTGTTACCTTTTTCTTATATTTCTGTTGGCACTCTCGAATAGAAGTTTAATATTTAATATCTTGACTTTATTCTGTAATTTGAACTCTTTTCCTCCTATTATACTTTGAACATATTTCATATTTCTTCAGCGATACTATCATTATGTTGATTTGTTTGTACTGCTAATTGTTCGGAATTTGGGTACTCAATTGTTTCGTTTCTAATCAAATCCTTATTTTGCTTTGGTTTGGTCTAGATGTTCCGAATTTCATATTTTGTTCTTTATGCATAGAACTTTATTGATCTTTGTAGAGCGGTACATGTTGTTACCTTCTTTTGGAGACATTGTGTTTATAATTTGTTTTCATTCAATGTTTAGAACCCTTTTGTTGGTACTATGTCACATGTGTTGTGACATCATATCTTTATAGAATAAGCGATAGGGTATACCTGAGCTATAACCACCTGTGAGTACAGTTGCCGAAATGGCATGTGTCCGGATTGGTCAAAGCCAGGCTTGGTCAAAGCCTGGACCAACCAAACCTGGCCTGCAAGGCTGAGAACATACCATAATTTATTGGCACATATCCGGCCTGACCTGGTCTTCCAAAAAGCTTGGGCCCGGACTGGCTTTTGGCCTGAAGCGTGGCCAGCAGGCCTGGTTACTTAGATATTGGGCCTTCAGTTTTCACTTGGTACTTGGTAGTCCTTTTATAAGAAAAACTTAAACTTTTATCACAACTAACCAATGTGGGACTTAATCATTTAGAAAATAAATGTGCCTTGAGGATTGTTATTATTACCTCATTTTGTTTTTGCTACAAGAGAGTTTCACAAATAGGTAGAGGTACAAATTACAAATTAACATCAATATATGAAATAAGTAGATCATGTTTCCTCATGTCAAGTACAACAAGACACACATAAACTCTCAATCCATGATATTTATGATGGGTGTCTAAATACAAACAGTTAGAGGGTGAAGAACAGAGGAAGATCAAAAACAACACACAAACAACACCAAACTGCAGAAATCCATAAAGTTCAAAAAATTACCTACATTCGCATTCCATTAGTCACTCATAATATAAAATACTCAAAATTTTCAATTGACCATGAATCAAGTAAACTCAAAGAGAGCAAAATGGGTTTATCATGTTTAATGAACATACTTCCCTGCAAATCAAACTACTAATAGAGAACTCAAAGTCTCACTGGAATTAAAAACAGAAAAATGGCACAGTTCGTTAAAGAAGTAACAATAAAACAAACACATGTCACATAGCTATCAAGAAAAATCAAAAGTAAACTGAAAAATTAGTCAATTTATTCTACCCAATACACAACCAATTACATTGCTAAAGTACTCAATTTGATCTCACCTTGCTGGGCTAGACATTGATCTGCCCAAGAATTCATCCATTACGTGTGTGTATATATAGAGAGTTTTACTTATATGAGCATAAACACTCAAATAATCAAACTCAATCACACATTCTCCAGAAAATCAAAATTAATGACCAAATAATTAAAAAAATTAGCTCCATGGACAAGATGGGTGATGGGTCCATCCAGAATTCCAGATTCGCCATAAAACAATAATAGCTCAAATTCAATTAATTATTCTCTATAGGCACATACACGCAATAGTAAGTATAATTAAGATTCATTTCCAATAATTTGTATCAAGTGGAATTAAGATAGAGTGAACATTTAATCTGAAATCAAAGAAGCAATTAAAAACAAAGTTGAAATTTTTCATAAGTAGATTCATGTGAGGTAAATAAGAGTCTGGATTACATACCTATAGAGTTCTGATTGATGTTGTATGTTGGCCGAATATATATATATAGAGAGAGAGAGAGAGTAACACGCTTATCAAGTTTACTGAACAAGCCCTTTCACCAATGGATTGGGAACTAGGTTAATTAACAATAAATAAATTACTTACCAAACAAATAGGGTCCGGCGTAGGAGGAGATGGTTGTCACCGATGATGAGGCAGTGACGAGGTGGTGAAGAAGGCAACGTCGATGAGGAGATGAAGAAGATATAAAAGAATTGACGATTGACGAGGCAGAGTCCAAAAAATGAAATATAGCTACAAGAGTCCCACATCGTCTAATAAACCCTATCTTGTTCTGCCTCTGTTTAATAAATAAAAGAGAGTTTAAGCTTCTAAGGGAAATTGGCACGAAAGTTTTAAAGGGAGGCCCTGGCCTAACCTGGCCCGACCTTAGCCTTACTAGCCTGACCAACAGGCTCTTTCAGAACATATTTTTTGTTCAATTATTCGGCCTGGCCTGCCTGTTTGTGCATGCCTACCTGTGAAGGTACCACAAACATGTCCTTTTGGCACCGAGGCATGACATTTTCCGTGGCGGTGTGATCAATCCATAACATATCCTTTTGTATGTTGCTTTAGGTGTGAGCATTGACCCTTTGATATGTTTGTTCAGGATGCGTATGAGTCGACCCTAATTTTTGTTCTGTTTTGCGAAGTAGTAATGTTTGTGCTTGGCATACCTTCCGAGTTGTATTTATTTGAATTCGCGATCCGATGTATGATTTGTCTGTGTAGCATTATTTTGACATGTTTGTGTGGCAAGATTATGTTTTGTTTTGAGCTTGGTATGAACTAACCACTTAGTCACTTTGATTCATCCTTCTGTTTGTTTTGTTAATTCTATTAATTCAGATATATTCTATTGAGACTTTAAATATTATATTATCGTCAATATTTAACTATTTATGCTCGAGTCTTGTTCAGTATTTTGTCAGTTGATTCCATATTTCAGTTGTGTATCTTTTGTATATCTTTATCCGTACTGGACATTTGGCTCATATTGGGTTTTTCTTCCTACAGATTTGAAGGGGCGATTTAAGGTTTCATGTGACATTTGACCATCTAGGTTTATTTGATTTTAAGTTTTAATTATTCTGCCAATTTTTAGATAATTATATTTAATTTGATTATCAACTATTTAATATTTTGAAGTTATTAGTGCTCTATTAATTATTTTGAAGTACCTCCTTTTCCTATTCAGGAAAGAAGGGAGTGTTACAGAGCAACTCGGGCATCATAGTCCTATTTAGTAATAATTAAACTACTATCTGCATAGAGAGACGGGAGAATGGAATTTCCATGTGGCCTCCTCTCTTTGGCCTTTGCAAGGAAGAAGTAGATTACAAAAATTAAAATTTACCAAGAGAGGCAACAGAGCATGGAGTTCGCAACTTCATTACTAATAATCATATACCAAATGCAAATTCACAATTAAATGAAATACAAAGAATCCCACATAACAAAAACATTGTCATTCTAATCAACTTATTGGCGATGAGAAAGAGAGAAAGAAATCTAAATAAGCCCACATGCTGAAGATGAATTGCTTGTGAAGTGAAAAAGTAAAGTACATCCTTAAGAAGATTATCAGGCACTAAGCCAAGGTGGAAAGAAGTTTCAACTAGAGATGGTGTAAAACGGTCTACCTAGCAAGAATATTAATCATATTTTGGTTATAACACATGTAACTTATCCTGGGTGCAATGCTCTATCTTCTTTTGTGAAAGAATTAAAAACTTCATTTTTAAATATACCTTCCATATTTCCCTGTGGGTCAGGTGATTTTGATCGAGGTCAAATATTTTGGCATAACTGACATTGGCTTGTACAAAGACCCACAAATTAATACCCCAAAACCAAACCATCATAGTCTGCAACATCAAAGTAAAAATAAAATGTGTTTAGATAAGGAATGAAGTAGAAAGGAAATATTAAAGTAGTTTGATACATAAATGAGTGAAGTAAATGAACATAAAGCACATCACTAACCACAAGAAGTAGAGGATTATAATATAGAAAGGCCTCATATAGAAATAGATCCCTCAGGTCTGCACTCATTCGCATAACAGAATCCCACCCAATCTGTAAATATTATGAACATGTACACTCATTAATACCAACTTCTTTCCAATTGAAGATGCTAGTCACGATGAAATAAATATAGATAGCAAATTTAAAGATATAGAACTGACCTTGCAACAACTGAAACCCCAGATGAAAAACAATATTACCTGGAATCAACTTAGATAAAACACTTGTAAATATAAGCAAAAATATGGACTAAATACTACCATAACCAAAAGCCAGAACAAATAAAAAGTAGCCACGCAAGAATTTAAACTACATAACAAGATTACTAGGAATTGATTACATCTAATATCAATATCTATTACCCAGTTTGTTTTCTTATCCACCAAGGTAGCTGAGGGGTGAAACTAGGTAAATGTTACACCCCTTGCAGTTAGTTGTAGCAAATGGATGTCCACACTTTTGGACCAGCAAATTCATGGTTGTTAACCTTAACTTTTCCCACCTAGGCAAAGGCCCCTAAGTAGAACCTTAAATGGGAGGAAAAAGATTCACCAGTGTAACAAGTGCCACTATGCAAAGAGGAATGAAAAAGGGATGTCAATATGAGAAAAACAACATTTCCATTGCCAGAAACATCAATAACAAAACTACATTGGTCTCAATCTAGATCAATTATGTTTGCATATTGTGCAATGAAGACGGTAAGTTGCGTTTACATTACTCAAAAACTCAAGACCTTGACAAAAGAAATATAAAATAACTTGAATCATCTTTGCAACCTCTCCTAAAAAAATTCAGGCTAACAAGACAATCAAATAATTTTTACAAAATAGATTTCAACAAATAGCCTTTTTTATTTATTTCTTTTCTTTACTTTACTCTTGATTTACTATTCCTCGATATATGTGGCATTCATTTTCAGCCTACCCCAAGTAGCTTGGGATAGAAAAGGCTTTGTTGAGTTGAGGTTTCATTCTTACATTTTCCTCTCTTTCATTTTTATCTGGTTTCATTGTTTATTTTTTTGTCTTTGTACTTTTACTCATTCATATGAATTTTTTCATGTCTTTGGGGGGTGTTATGGAGAAAGAGAATTTGTCAATATTTTGAGGAGCAAGAACAGTCGCTTTTGCATATTAAAAACTTGTTTCTGAACCTTTTGTGTTTTGTAGATTTTTGTTTAGTCTTGGATCATGAGCTTTATTTCGTGACTTGATGATGTATATTTTGCTTGTAAAGGGTGGCACCACCTAGGTGACTATGAATAAAATTTACATATCAAAGAAAAAGAAGGTTTGTAGAATACAAAATAAAAATTGATAAAAGATGCACTTGCGGAACTCATTAGATGAAATCAATAACATTTTTTGAACACAAATGCACAAGAATTAACTGCTTACTCTCATATAGTTGTTATTTATGTGATTAAGTGAAGTCTTAAGAGACACTGTAGCTTTTGGTATTCATCACAACATGAAAATTTAGGATGTCATGTATTGGATACCTTAAGTCTCCATAGTAAAATAGGTGACGGCATTATTGCCACACTAGTCAATGGTGTGGTCACACCCTTCATCTCATCTGACTCTACTGAATGCGAGAAATCTTCTTCAACACTATTTCCAAGGTCACTGGTACCTAAGACATTCCACAGCTATTAGATTTTGCATGATAACCATTGAGGACTTAAAACATATGATAACAACAAATATGCAATTGGCAGTCAAAAGTTTCTCTACCCAGATCAGAGACCACAGCTCTGCTTCCAGACTTTCGTAGATGAGGACTGTAAGCAGGACTCACATGACCTCCAAACATAGATGAGAAACATAAACTATTAGGTTAAACCAATAGTTGGAACCTGCGATCACAAGTATAACAAGTAAACTTTAATATTCTTCTCTGACATAATAATTTTAAATAAATTATCTTAAAATAAAAAACTAAATAGCCTTGCATGAATATGAACAATCATGATATTTATAAACATGAATATATTCATTTTCCTAACAATAAATAAATGTACAAATTATCTTTTACAAGTGACATTTGAGGAGTAAATTATAATTCAATATTTATCTTATATTTTGCAATAGATGGAGTAAATTATAATTCAATATTGATCTTATATTTTGCAATAGATGGAGTAAATTATAATTCAATATTGATCTTATATTTTGGAATAGATGGAGTAAATTATAATTCATGCTTTGTGTCTTTGTGTGTATTGAGATGCCAGTAAGATTCTTATGATTAGGCCCTAAATTTTAAAGTAGGGGGGATATATTCCACGAGTGAACCAGATAAGTTGTTAAAATTGCAGTATTCTAAGATGGGGTGACGATTCAGCAAAATGAGCACAAGGGTTTTTCACTTATGTATAAAAACAGATTTATAAAAATTTATAAGAGCATCCCTAGACCATAACATGTTTCATAGGTTACGTGACCTGTGAATGTATGAAAAAGGAAATGCTTCCCTCAAAAAACTGGATTTGGATATTGAATCAAATAATATGCCACCACGGGACCGGGAATTTTAGATAGCTTCTTGAACACAAACCTATTGAGTAATTAATCAATTATTCAGTCATCAAACCAAAATATTAATAAAACAGAGAAGGAACACACTTTTACCAAATATCACGTTTAATGATTAAAGCAGCCTTACTTTGTACGATGAAATTATAATTTTACCAGAGATCCTAGATAGGGCTCATTGAATCAATCCATATCGGGTAGTCTTCTACTAACTAAAACGTTCTGAGATTTTCTATCAATTACTAACAATTTTATACAAATTCCTATAACATATAGCAAATAAAAAGAAACGCAATGCTGCTCTTCTAACCTGGAAAAATTGAATCAAATTAGCAATTATCAAAACAAATCCACATACATATTTTCCAAACATTGCGTAAATCAAACTAAACTGTTACTCCAAACATGCACCTCTAACCTATTGATACGACAAGCCTCGAAGGAGCCGTGATCGGTTTCAGTCAGCAGATTCCGATAATCCGATCTGCTGTCAACAATCTCTCTCTTCCCTCCCCTCTTCTTTCGATTGCTAATCAGATCTCCTCTCTCTTCCTTTCTTGTTCATTTAACGGCAATCTCACTCCTCTCTCCGTGATGCGTGTTGTGGAGTATTCATTTAGAGCCTGTCCGTTAGAATCTATACGGGGCGGGGCGGGGCGGGCCGGGGATAATCGAGTTTTGGGTAATTAAGCTGAAGTCACTTTTTCTAAAGCTTATCTAGGTTGACTAGACAATTTGAAAGTTAATTTGAGAAATTATAAAATTCAAAATTACTAATATTTTATTTGATTTTTGTTTATATCATTATAATTATTATAGATTATTCAAAAAATATATACCTTCTCTTATTTTTAATGGAAATTAATATTGCCAATGTTTGAATTCAATAAATTTACGTAAAAAATCGAATTGAAATGAGACTGAATGTAAGGAATGGTATTCATGTAATTGGTTTCTTGTGCACAAATTAAGTACATTTTATTTATTTATTTGATAGTTTTGTCTACTTTTATATAATAAATTTGTTACAATTTAAAATTTTAATGATTATATTAATAAAAAAAATTATAGATATGTGTAAGTAATTATGACCTAAAGATTAATTATGTTTTTCAAAATTTAAAAGTTAGTTATTTGAGTGCATAGTATTTTTATCCAACTATGAAGTGTCAAATAGGAAATAATAAAGATAAAGGGGGAGGGGGACATGATTTTAAAATCAAATCTTCCCATCTTTGATTTATAACCCTTATGCTACGTTTGGATTGAAGGAATGGAATAGAGTAAAGAATAGAATAGATGAGGGAATTGAATAAGGAAGGGAATGGAATGATTTTTTAATATTCCATGTACATGTTTGGTTGATGTTAGGAATACATTTAAGAATGAAATAAATAATTAGAAAGTGACCTAAATACCCTCAAATGTTAAAATTTAACTTAAATTCAATTTATATTAAAAATTTAACACATATTTCATTCTTAGAAATAAATGGGAAGGGTGGGGTGGGGTGGGGTGGGGGTGGGTGTGTGGGGTGGGGTAGGTGGGGTAGGGTAGGGTGGGTGGGGTGGGTGGGGTGGGATGGGTAGGTAGGTAGGTTGGTGGGGTTGGGTGGTTTGGGTGGGGGTGGGTTGGTAGGGGTGGGGGTAGGTGGGTGGGTTGGTAGGTGGGGTAGGTGGGTTGGGGTGGTGGGTGGACGTAGGGTGGGGTGGGTGGGATGGGTGGGGTGGGTTGGTAGGTAGGATAGGTGGGTTGGGGTGATTGGGTGGGGGTAGGTTGGTAGGGGTGGGTGGGGTGGGTTGGTAGGTGGGGTGGGTGGGTTGGGGTCTTTGGGTGGGGTGGAGTGGGGTGGGTGGGGTGGGGTGAGTGGGGTGGAGTGGGTGGGGTGGGGTGGGTGGGTGGGTTGGGGTAGATGGGGTGGAATGGAGTGGGGTGGGTGGGGTGGGTGGATGGGTGGGTGGGCGTGGGGTGGGTGGGCGTGGGCGTGGGGTGGGTGGGGTAGGGTGGGGTGGGGTAGTGTGGTGGGTGTGGGGTAGGTGGGTATTGGGTTGGGTGGGAGTGGGGGTGGGTGGGGTAGGTTGGTGGGGGTGGGGTGGGGAGTGGGTGGAGTGGTGGGGGGGGTTGGTAGGGGTGTGGGGGGTAGGTGGGTAGATGGGTTAGGGGGGTGGGTGGGTGGGGTGGGGTGGGGTGGGGTGGTGGGGTGGGGGTAAGTGGGGTAAATTACGAAGAAATAGAAATATGGAAATTCCGAAGAAATTATCAAATCTCGACCCCTTCTCTCTCGTCGTTCCCAGATCGATCGAATTAAATGAATATGTAAAAAGCTCTATTATATCTTTAGGGGTATATTTGTCAATTACTTAAAAATAATGGATGGAATGATTTATTACTGGCCACCCCTCAAGGAATGAAAATTAAAATTTTAAGTTAACTATCATTCAAGGAGGAATACATTATTCCGTTGGAATAAACAAACCAAACAACATTTTTATCATTCCAATAGAATGATTCATTCCATTTTCCCTCCTATTCCATCGATCCAAACGTAGCATTAGACTTCATTTATTATAATTCCTCATTGAAATATATAAATTGTTTAGCATATTCAAACACCTTCATAATTTTTAAGTACAAAAGTAATAAAATTACCACAATTACTATAAAATATTGCGTCTTTTATTAAAAAGAAAGAGGAAGAACAATTAAAATAACATTGGGAATACTAATTTTGTAAAATAGTGTGGTGTAACTCTTTAAATTTCGATTGTAAGCATTTTGTGAATGGAAAAAATAATACAATTTCTCTATTTTATTCAACAAAATTAAAGATATATTTTTAAAACAATACAATATAAAGGATACATTTATATTTTAAATGTATTTTTAATATTTGTTGAAAATTAATACTGTCAATATTTCAATACTCAAAATGATAGTAAAAGGTAATAATCACAAATTAAAAACACCGTTGATACTTTAAAATTGGCAAGACTAATAATTTGGCCACTGAAGTTGGCACATTTTATTGAATACTCGATTGAACTTTTAATTTTTCAAATTAACTCACTGAACTAATTTTTATTTTCAAATTGGGTCATTCCGTTAAAAAAAGTTGACAGACGTTAAAATATTGTTTATGTGATGCTGACGTGGCAAAAATTTTTTTTGCTTATTGGGAAAAAAAATCAAAAACAGATTTTTTTTAAAAAAAATTAACATTTTAAAAATAACAAAAACATAATAAAATAAAACAAAAACAAAAAAATCAAAATATATTTTCTTCTTCAACTAAAAAAATTTAACCATCTTGATTATTTGGCAAAAACAGATTTTTTTAAAATATAATTTTTTTAAAACAACTTTTAAAAAAAATAGAATTATAAAAATAGAATTTTTTAAAACAGATTTTAAAAAAAAACAGATTTTTTTAAAAATATACTTTTTTTAAAAACAGATTTTTATTAAAAACGGATTTTTTTTAAAAAGAATTTTATTTTTAAAAAATTATGTTTTTTAATAAAGTTTCGTTTTTTTTAAATTCTATTTTTTTTAAAAAATCTGTTTTAAAAAATTATATTTTTTATAGAATTTATTTTTAAAAAATTCTATTTTTTTAAAAATATATTTTTAAAAATTTCCGTTTTAAAAAGTCTGTTTTAAAAAATTATATTTTTAACAAATTCTATTTTTAAAAATTATATTAAAAAAAATTATATTTTTAAAAAATTCTATTTTTGCCAAATAATCAAGATGGTTAAATCTTTTTAGTTGAAGAAGAAAATATATTTTTTTTTTTGTTTTATTTTATTATGTTTTTGTTATTTTTAAAATGTTATTTTTTTATTTTTAAAATCTGTTTTTGATTTTTTTTTGCCACATAAGCAATATTTTAACGTCTGTCAACTTTTTTTAATGGAATAACCCAATTTAAAAATAAAAATTAGTTCAGTGAGTTAATTTGAAAAATAAAAAGTTCAATCAAAAGATTCAATAAACGCGCTTAACTTCTTGTAAAAGCCAAATCATTAGTTTTGTCCTTTAAAATTTTATATAGAAATGTAACTCAATTTTAAATATGAGTTAAAGAAATATATATCTAATTAATTACCATTGTACAATAAATACATAAAAATGAAGTATTACTTAAAAATTTATAAAGTGGCATCAATATAAGTTAATATTAGACATACATTGTAAATAGCGTTTTATTTTACTAAAATAGTCTCACAAAATTTTAAAATATGATGTGAATCTATTTATATAATATATTTTTTTATTTAATAATACTTCTTAAATAATAATTTATAATATTTATTATATTAATTAAAATTAATTAAATTAAATTATATTATATTATACAAAGTGGTGATCAAAATTAAGTTTTAGAATTTATAAACGAGAAAAGAAAGCGTAAGTAGTCAGTGCTGCGACTTTCGTAATTCTGGGAGTAGTAATTTTATATTGTGCACCCGCGAAGGTAGTTTCGGTGTACGGCGCGTCAGTGCTGCGACTTTCGTATATAAACCGCCTCATTTGCTTCTGGAAAATCAAATCTTACTTTGTAGAAGGAGAGGAGAGTGAATGGGGAACGTGTTCTGTTTGTTTTGTGGATGTATAGGTCAAGCAAACGTAGGAGTTGTGGAGAGATGGGGACGCTTTGAGAAACTGGCGGAACCTGGCCTTAACTTCTTCAATCCTTTCGCCGGAGAATTCATCGCCGGCATCCTTTCCACCAGAATTAACTCTATGGACGTCACAATCGAGACCAAAACTAAGGTATTACCCCCTCTTTACAATTCGTAACACCTCAGTCCCACGTCGAAAGATAGGAGGAAAATTTGTAATTAAGTAACTATCAATATTACCTCCAATATTACCTCCAAGTCATGACCTTTTGAGAATGGGTTAAGATGACCCAACCTTTTGTGAGGTTTTATTTTGATGGATTTAATTCGATTCGGACTTGGAATTTGACCCGAGATTTGTTTCGGATTCGGAATTTGACCCGGGTTGTTTCATAAAGCTGACTCTCGAAAGTTCGGGTCGGGTCATCCGATCGGGTTGCCGGAGGTGGGGACACGAAGGCTAGTGGCCTACAATGGAGAGATGGAGGTTCGGAGGTGGGGACACTAAGTAAGCCGGTATTATCCCACAATAGCTAGAGAGGCAAAGATCTTTGGGTCGTGTGTGATCGGTGTTCTGACGCCCGTCCGTCGAGAATTTAAGTAGGGATTTTGTAATACCCTCAGATTCTACATCGAAAGATAGAGAACAATTTTATCATATATGAGGAATTAAGTAAGCTACCAATAAGACTCTTCAAGTCATGGACCTTTGGGGGCTGTGGGGTAATTTGACCCAAAGAAGATACTATTGAGCCAATAGTTTGAGGTCTTATTTTGATGGGTTTGATTCGATTCGGACTTAGATTTGACCCGAGATTTATTCCGGACTCGGAATTTGACCCGGGTTGTTTCACAAAATGTCTAAATCTTTTTTCCTGATCCCTAATTTTCTTAAACCGTGTGAACATCACTAACACTTATACATACCTCTCTCTGTCTCTCTGTGTTTATTATTTTGCGGGTGGATCAATTAATATTATGTTAATGGGAATGGATTAGACACTATCCTCCAAATTGTAAATTGAAACTGATACACTTCAAAATTTTGCTTGATACTTGAATGACAAATTGTTTATTGTTTTATTAATTATTGTTCAGCTAAGATTAATTGGGTTGATATAATAGATTAAATATGTTGTGATTCAGAGTGATCACCTTGAAGTATTTCCATGGAGAATAAATTGATGCTAGTAGTTTTCGTAGAGTGACTAACTTTATGATTATACTCAGATTCGTGATAGATGGCCAGGTTAATTGTTTGGGGGTCCAGTGGCGAAGCCAGGAATTTTATTCAGTGTGGTCAAAATATTGTGATACTATAAATAATTTGGCTAGAGTTCGGACAGTGCTCCCGAGCCAATTTTTTTAGATAATTTTGTGTTTTTTGACGGATTGCATATGTAAAACATGTATTTGGTTACAATATTGTTAATATAACAAGTAATAACATTATATATATACATACACACCCCTTATTGACCTCTAATACGCTTTTCTAATCACAAATTTGTTAATAAATATTTAAATTTCTTATGTTATAAAAATATTAGAGGAAGATGCATACATCAAGAAGTAGAAGTAACATAGAATTGAGAAAGTTATAAAAAATTCAATATAACTCCTTATATTCAACGTTCGAAATAGCCTCGAGGCGTACGCCTCGAGGCGCGCCTCGTAGCGAGGCGGAAGAAACTGTTCGCGAGGCGGCCGCTTAGTTCGAGATCGAAGAGACCAACGCCTTTTCCTGCCGAGGCTTACGCCTCAAGGCGTTGCGCCTCAAGGCGGCGCGAGGCGTGCGACTCGACTTGGCTTTAAAAAAGACCTAAATATCAAATTGGGCTGTACTCTGTACTTACCATTATCGAAGAGGCGAAGCCCATCGACTGCTTCTCGCGACCATCGACTGCTCTCGCGACCATCGACTCGTGAAATCCCAGGTATCTTCCTTCTCTTTCTTCTTCTTCTACTGCTTCTTCTTCTACTCCTTCTCCTTCTCCTTCTCTTTCTTCTCTCGCGACCATCGACCGTGACTGTCTTCCTTCTCCTCTTTGGTCTCTGTTTTTTTTTCGTTTCTTCCTCTCTTCCTCTGGGTCGTCTCCTTCTTGCGTCGATCGAGGGTCCGAGTTCGTCTGAGTTCGTCTCCTTCTTTCTCAGTTTCTTGTAGCGACTGAGTTCTGTTTTAGTTTTACTTTGTTCTGTTATTGTTTTAATTGTTTTAATTGTTCTGTTTAATTGTTATTGTTTACAGTGTTATTGTTAGTGTTTATTGTTATTGTTATTCCTAATGGTTATAATTTATTCCACTAACAAATTCATAATAAAGACTTATAAATTATAGTCTATAATAACAATTATAGTTCTGATTGAATTTTTAGACTATCGATAATAATTGCTTTTATTATTACAGTGAATTAAGATTATGGGTAAGAAAGATCCTGCATGGAAATATGGCACCGCAGCCCCTGGAGTTAATAAAACTCATTTATATGTGGAATGCATTTTTTGTAAGAAAATTTCCAGAGGGATTACAAGATTAAATTTTTTTTTGGGGACTTTTAGGTCTTTAAATCAAGGCTTCTGCCTAGCTCCGCCTCGAGGCTTACGCCTCGCATAGCCCAAGGAAAAACGCCTCGTACCGATTTTAGCTTTTTCGAACATTGCTTATATTAAAAAATTTATAAATTTCAGTGGGGTTAATTCATTTATTACATTTAAATTTCTTCTAAATTTATCATATATTATAAAATAATTTTTTTCCAATTGGGTCAATTGACCCCACACCCTAAGGGGTGGCTTCGCCCCTGTTGGGGTCCATGTATGGAAGTTTAATAGTTTAAATCCATAAAACTTTATGTATACATAGGAGCGAGGTGCAACCGTGCAATATATGAGAATGATTGTGTTAATGGGATCTAGGGCATGAGAAATCAGTTCAAGTAGTGGGATTTGAAAATTACAAGATATTAGCTCTGGTCGGATGAGATTGAGGATCTTACTGACCATGAGGATTACATTTCGTTTGTTCTTTTCTTGGGTGAAGTTATACATTGATTGGGATGAAACTGCTTCTTTTTTCTTAATAGTCATTCTCAGTCTATAGGGTTATTGTAAGTATTAGCTTATTATGCTCTTTGGCTAAACTATCAATGTTGCTAACGATTGGCATAGACATCCAGAAAATTTTTGTTTGTATTTTTGAAGCTGGACATTCTAGTTATATATCCTAATTGTTTCCAGATTGATGCGTCCATTGGCATTTATAAATTTTTTTCCCCCTGCGTGTACGCATGGTTGTATGCCATGTGGTTTTTGTACAGCACACAACAATTGTCATCTACTTGGGTTGAATGACTTTAACAATTAATGTCAGGATTCTATGTTGTGCACTTTCCTCCCAGGAGAGAAGTAGTGCATGTGGCGAAACTATGTAATTTCATGATAGTTTTTCACCGTTAACTCTTTTGGCACTTCATCTATCAGTATGTGCTTAGCAAGTGGGTTCTGATTCAAGTGATTCATTTGGTCTTCATTATTTCACAGAAAACTTTGTTTGACTTTAAATGTAATGCCTTCGGAGACATTTAGAGTCCTTTTTTTAGTGGAATTTCAGAGGAAGGCTCTGTTACTTTAGTTGAAGATTAATTTGGTAAGTTGTTATCTAAAATTGAAATTATCGTTAAAATTATTTAGGGTATAGTAGGGTACTATGGTTGCACTACCCTAGATAGTAACTGAGAGGCAGATGGGTAGTTATTGATGATATTTTTAAGGGACTGGGATGTGGTCTAATTTTCAGTTAATTCTGCATGATCTTTCAACTTTTGTTGGTGGAATGCTGCATGATTTTGTAGCTTTTGTTGGTAGTCTTGTCTGCCATTTATCTCTTCCTTCCTCTAATAGAGTTCTTAGATAGAACAAATGCCTTGTTTCTTAGACCAGGATGTTGTCATTCTATTAGAACAATGAGAAGTTATTTTCATTTTGCAGGACAACGTCTTTGTGCAAATGATTTGCTCGATTCAATACCGAGTTATAAAGGAAAATGCTGATGATGCTTTTTATGAATTGCAAAATCCCAAGGAGCAGATTCAGGCTTATGTATTTGATGGTAAATTTGTTGTGCCGGAGTTCATTTGACTTCTTATGTGATACATCTATGCTACTTTTTAAGAAACTTATTTTATTTCTTTATATGATTCTATTTATTTGTCTTTAAGTTGTTCGAGCTCAGGTTCCAAGAATGACACTGGATGAGCTTTTCGAGCAGAAGGGTGATGTTGCTAAAGCTGTCTTGGAGGAACTTGAAAAGGTACGGTATGTTGGTGCTGTTATAGATAATCATACGTTGTATATGGAATACAGTTACATACTTTTTGTGTATACGTGATAGTTATATGTTCTGTAGCCTATAGGCCCTATACCAATGAATGCATTTATTTTTTTCTATTTCTGTTTTGTTATCAGATGGAAGATTATATAAACTATTTATTGATAAAATGTTTCTCTACTTCAATTAGTAAGGAAACCTGCTCATTGCATAATTAGACTTTTAAGAAGAAACTTATTCTGTTATAGAATCTACTATCTAGATCACTTACATACTGCATTTGGACGAATACTAGAATTTACTTTAATGGATCATGAGTTTTCATTCCATGAATTCAATTTGTCTGTTTTTTACCTTTTCCCTGCAAAATTTTATTCTTATTGTTACTATTATTTTTTGGCAAAACTAATGATTTTCCACTATAGCTAGCACCTTTTATTTACTAACCCACTAAACTTAAAAAAAATTGAAATTACACCTTTGAACTAATTAAAAAAATAAAATTAGAACATTATGTTAAAATAAGTTAACTTCCGTCAAATTGGCTCAAGTATTTTCCTACGTGGCATTTGAAAAAAAAAAGAATGAAAGAAATCAAGAAAAAGTAAAAAAAGAAAATAACGCGTTTTCACACAGAACCACCATTGTTGATTCTCCCCCTTTCTCTCTCCTCTCAGCTTGGGGTTTGGGTCCCAGTTTCTCCCAACTGATCTTAGAGGACCGGACAAAAAAATGGTGAAAGATTTGATTTTGATTGTAGTTTCTTGGACCCTGTAAGGGTTTTAGTGATGGGTCGTTATTCCTCTGTGATTAATTAAAAATGGTATAGTCTTCACAAACCCTTGAAGATGTTGATTATCTTTTGGGTTCTCACTCCAGCTTGCGGCAACGTCGTTTTTGGCCCCGAATTGAACAACTCGACTCTGTTGGAGTTCAAGAGCATAATTTCAGACCATTCAGGAATGCTCGTGAGCTGGAACTCGACCAATTCGTGTCACTGTTCATGTTTCGGCGTAACATGTAATTCAAATTCTAGGGTTGTGGCCCTTAACATCACTGGCAGCGTTAAGGGAGGTAATTCTTTTTCTTGTGCCAAGTATGCTCAATTTCCGTTGTGTGGATTTGGGATTAGAAGGGCTTGTTTGGGTAGTAATGTTAAATTAGTTGGTAAAGTCTCACCCGTTTGGATTCATCTTCTTCTTCCTCTGGTTTTTCACTATTCTCTCTCCTCCTTTCATTATTTTTCAGCCGGTTAAAATGAGTGCCCTGCAAAACCTCAACACTGGTGGTGGTGGTATAAATGTCTATCAAGATTTAAACTTTCAACCATCTCTCTATGTGGACTATCTTGGAAGGAAACATTCGGGTATGAATCGGTTTCAGATGATATCGGATCCTCTGTTTGATCCGGTGGAATAAGAGAGTGAAGAGCTTTACTTGAAGCAGCAATATAATGGTGGTCAAGATGATCTGGGGGCCACACAACTCTGTGCCAAAGGCCATTTTCTTTCCTTTCCTTTTCCTTTTCTTTTTCTTTTTTTTTAAGTGCCACGTAGGAAAATACTTCAGCCAATTTGACGGAAGTTAACTTATTTTAACAAAATGATCTAATTTCAATTTTTTAATTAGCTCAATGTGATAATTTCAATTTTTTAAGTTTAGTGGGTTAATAAATAAAAGGTGCCAAGGAAAATCATTAGTTTTTCCATTATTTTTTGTACACCTGTCTATTCTTCTTTGGTTTGTCCAAGTTTGTTGCACTACATGGTTTTACTGTCAACCAGTACTAGGCCAAGATAATTCTCTATCTGATTACAAGTTCTAATAAGAATTTCAATCATACATTGATTACTTGGATCAGGTGATGGGAGCATATGGATACAACATTGAGCACATACTGATGGTTGATATTATTCCCGATCCCTTTGTGCGCAAAGCAATGAATGAGATTAATGCAGGTGATGATGACTTTTAATGTATTGTTTGCATTTATTTGTATATATACAAAATTCTACACTTTGTACTAGCTGAATAATAATGCATAGTAGTATGGAAGAAATATATGCTATAGATTCTCTACCTTCCTACTTGACTCCCGTCCTGCAATTGAGGAAGGGGTTTAGTAATCAGTCATTAGCCTGTACACATCTAAAAGATGCAGTGTTAATTTTGTATACAGCTCAAAGAATGCAGCTTGCTAGTGTTTACAAGGGGGAAGCAGAAAAGGTGCTCCAAATTAAAAGGGCAGAAGCAGATGCAGAATCCAAGTACCTAGGTGGTGTTGGTGTTGCAAGGCAGAGACAGGCAATAACTGATGGTCTGAGAGAGAACATATTAAACTTTTCTCACAAGGTTGAGGGAACCTCAGCTAAGGAGGTGATGGATCTTATCCTGATCACTCAGTACTTCGACACGATCAAGGACCTCGGGAACTCGTCAAAGAATACCACTGTTTTCATACCCCATGGCCCAGGTCATGCAAGGGACATAGGCGAGCAAATACGCAATGGGTTGATGGAAGCAGGCAGTGCTCAGGTCAATGGGGTTTAATTTGCAATTTGTGAACCTTTCTGACAATCTCTTTCTTACAGTTTTTCATTATAAGTGTGTTTAGTTCCGGCTTGGAAATAAATAATTGAGAATACACTACTGAAAGCAGATATTGAAGTTGTACTGTTTACATGATGCTCAGCATATCCATTACATGTTTGAGGATGCTTACACAAGAAAGTGGGTTGCCGAGGGTTTGTATATATTGTTTTTATATGTTTCCACGTCTCAAATAATTTTTGAAATGGAAGATATTGGTGATATATAGGATTCTATATCGATATGGTAAGGAGTAAATTAGGAATTTTGTCTTGGTCGTAGTCCCAACTGAATTTTCTGTAGCCCTTGTTAGAATTAAGAAACAAAAGAAAGGTCAGATGGTTTAAACTTTAAAAGGAATGGAAATTAATCCGAAATTTGTTTTTATATATATATATATACCACAACTGCATTTATTCTTTTTAATTCTGGAGAAAAACATAAGAAATTCAATTCAAGTGAACTGTCTTCTGAAGTCGTGCAATGCAATTTATGCTCAAAGCACTTAAACCCCTGAGCCGTAAATAAATTCTTTTACTTGTCAAAGATTTTTAGGTTGTATTTGATAAAAACGAGTAGATCTAAATTGTTAATATAATTAAATAAATTAGATTATCTGTCTAGATGAGAATATGAATTGAAATTTTTTGCTTGATAATTAATGTGGGCAAAATATGTTAATGACAGTATTTTATAATTTTAACCCTTTGAATTTCAAAGATAGAGAAATGATTAGAGCTAAAATAGCATTAAGGACAAAAGAGAAATAATGTAATGTTATTGAGGTTATTTTTGTTCAAAAAAGTAAAAATTTATTTAAGACATGGTCCTAATGATTCGAGTTATTTTCTTCGCCATTTAGAGACCAATTTTTTTTTTAATAAATTAACTAAACAAATTCAACTTCTCAGCTTATCATACACACTAGTATTAAGAGGTGTTATACCAAAGAATATCATATGATCTAGCTCCCGCTCAATATATTTCACTCAAGTTCATCCAGTCCAATACATAATTATATGATTGGCGAGTGCCAAATAAATTTTAAAGACCAAAAATTACCGTCATGAATCATAATTAAGTTAACATTTGTATGTAGCATTTTTACTGTACAGTTGGATGCAGTTAAAATTGATGTTAGGGGGAACAACATCCTATAAGCTTATGGTTGTGAAAAGGACGGAAAGTGTGAACCTGAGTAATTTTATTTAGGAAAATGATATTTTCATGATATTTTTACATGAAACTCTCTCATATAAAAGTGGAACCTATTCGCTATTCATGTGAAAATATCAATTCTTTTTTATTTATGATTATACTAATATATCAAAAATTTAACGGATAGGATTTTGACCCAACTTTTTATATTAAGCCTTCAACTTCGTAATCAATGTAAAAGAGGAATGGATTGTGTTAACAAAAATCTTTTGCAGAAAAAGGAAGCAAAGAAGAAAATAAACTATGTTTGGTGTGGAAAATTTGTTTAGGTATGTGGTCATTATTCAGCCGTACATATTGTAATTATAGAAGAATATAAGAGAGAAGAAATTATTAACTTTTTTTTTTCTAATATAGTATTAGTAGGTAGTAGAGCCGTTCATGAGATTTTGTTGAAAAATGAAAACGAGACCCTCTTCGAAATATCGTCTTCAAAAAAAAATATATAAAAAAAAAGTATATACTGTATCCAAAATTAAAACATAATAGTTCGACTACAACAAAATATATTCTACTAGATATTAGCCAACAATTAAGTCGCAGTTAGGTAAAGGATATGCACGTGGTCAGTCTTATACAGAAAGTACATACCATAAAGTGTACCATGTGATTTGATTCAAATTCTACTTGATATTCTAGTTTCCTTTTTTCTGACTTGAGAATGTATAGCCTCTCCCTTTTTTTCCCCTCCTCCTTTATTGACATGAAGAAAACAAAGAATTATTATTCTTCCTATGCATTGCTCCAATATTATTCCTTATTCTTGAGAGAAAGCAGGAAAAAGAAAAAGCTATGAAAACTGGAAAGTCAATTCATCAATGCTATTTTAAAAGATGAGGTACATGTGGGTAAGAAGGAATAAAAACTTATGAATATTTGGGTTATTTGATAGTATTTCCTTACCCTTTTCAAGTCCAAGTCCTGTCCGTGGGATTTCCACCTCAGCTCGTCTCAATATTAGTAGAATTGTTGGTACATGAAGAAAGCTTCCCTTACGTGACGGTCATGAATTACTACTACATTGAGGGAAGTAAAAATCCAGCCCTGTGCCTGAATGGAGTTCAAATTCAAAAACAAAAACAAAAACAATCAAGAAATAAATTAGTGAGATACAAAAAGTTATGGAATAAAGAAGGGTAATTATGAGGGGTAAAGATTCTTGTAGAAAGATGGTACAAATCATCATATCTCCCCTTCCCCTTTTACAAAGACACAAGTGGAGTGAACAAAGACGCTTTACCCACTAGTTGTTGAGGAGTCGGTATTTATTAGCCTTTGCCGACAGGGCTCGTCTTTCTCAGCACAAAAATGAATAGCAAAGGTAAAATTAACGGCACTAGATTTACAAAAACTGATATGAGTATATTGGAATTTCACTTATTTATATTTTGACCCCCAATGCCCCAATGTCTGATGGGTGAAAATACAAATAAGTGAAATTTAAATACACTCATGTCCACCTAGAAGAGCTATTAGATTTATTGTAGTAGATACTCACTCACTTGACTCAACAAAAGGATAAAATATGTACAGAGAGAGAGAGAGAGCCCTTTAAGTTTTCCTTCTCTCAATCACATACCCACTTTGTAACTTTTCATTTTTACTAATCACAGTGATTGAGAGACAGAAATGGGATAATTTGAAGGCATTCAATGTACAAAACTACAAATGTAAGGTTCTATGATAATCAGAAAATGATGGGTATGGTTCTGGTTCCACAAAAATCTACAGGGATTACCGTCAAAAAATGCCAAATAAAAACTCGTAGAATACCAAAACAAGAAGCACTACGTTACAACTACAATTAGAGGATGTGATGATGACCGATTTATAAACCATATACCCGGCAATGCCTTAGCATACTTCCAAATTTCTCTTTTAAGGAAAAATCCCTCATCCCCCTTTAGTTTCATCTTCCATGGAACATAAACATACGTAAATTTCTAATATTTACCTACAGAAGCTGCACGGTCTTGAACTTCCAAAGTACTTGTCATGTAAGATTATGCTTGGAACATGTAAAACATAGAGGAAAAGGAGGGGGAAAATATGATAAAGAAAAACCCAATCTTAACTAATTTAATTTATCTATACTTTTACAAAAATCTAGTTTCAAAAACAATATTAAATTATAAAGTAATGGATTGTTAAAATGATCCTAAAATTTTAGATTCGTTTCCTTTTCCTTTCTTCTTCCTCGAGTTTTCCAAGTTCCAGGCATACCCAAAATGAAGATGATACACTAGAACCATGGGTCCATAGACACACAACCAACCCCATTCCTTCTGTTGCTTATGGAAGTTGGAACTTAATGCCTGTAATTCCGTCTGTAAAATGTTCAAGGTCTCAACTTTACTACATGGGTGAATTAAGTCCAAAGTTCAAGTTAAGTCTTCAAAAAGGAGAATGAACGTATTTAACATTGTGCATGCAATACACGGAAAGTAAGAAATAAAATAATAGCACCACCAACCAAACTACTGAAATACAGTCAACAATAGTTGCTAAAAAGTAGAACTCGCAAAATCAGTTCAAGTTCGTTACCAAATATCTTTCAGCCATCTTGTGTGCTTCTCAAACCACCAGCCTCCCTTGCTTCCGACTTGCTCAAAAGACTAATGATCATGGTAAGCCTAACTAATGACTATGCATAACTCCATTCTTCAGTGTGTGGTAAAAGTTGAACAGAGGGCCCAAACTGAGAGCAAGAGAAGAATTAGAATGTTTAGAGAGCAAGTTACCAAAAGACAATGTAGGGCAGATCACAGAAGCATAGCAAACATAATTTAATTAAGAGAGAGAGAGAGAGAGAGAGGCATGTGATGAGAAAGTTGCCCCTTTAATCCTCAATTTCTTTGAAAACAAGAATCTAAGCACCAAGGTGGACATCCACTCTTCTTGTAGGACTTTGTCACTTCACTATCTCCTAGCCAGACACTCCAGGAGATATGTGTCGTTTAAACAACGTTCATTCAACCACATATATATGTTTCTGGGAGAAATTCTGAAGTTGTCCCATGTGATGACCAACCCTGGTTTCCCATCCAGCTAACCAACTCAAGAAAACCCTACCAAAAAAGGTACTTTAAAAGTTCAAAAAAAACATTATTTTCTTGTCGTTCTGCATTTCTTTCTCAAGCAAAACTCAACAAGATTGGGATTCAACCATGAATGCGACAGTATCCACTCCAGTCCAAGCAAAACTTAAGAACCATTATAAGTACAACCCCAAGAACAATTTTATTTTCCCAAGGAAACAAAAAGTAACTTTAAAAATTTAATTCGTTGTGCCGTTTTCAGTTTTAGTGCTTAAGCACTTTTGGGTCTTTCGAATAGTGGCATGTAATAATCAGGTTAGAACTTGGACTCTGGATTTTTTACGGGCAAGAAAAGGTTAATCACATGTGAGATATTTGGTTTGAAGCAAGTACATGATTAGGTTGTGAAACTGATGCTTTTAGTATCAAGTATACAAACCTGATAAAGATCTAAACACATGAAATTGCAAGCATTACAGAGGGCCTATAGTTTTAAAAGCAAGACATAGATACAATTTAATCAACTAATCAAGTCCACCTTTTTTCAGAAGGTAAGATTTTGATACTCTTAGGCCAAAAGTACAAAGAAACTTGCTTGATTATGAGACCATAAAAACAAAAATAAAAAATCAATTTCAGTTTCATGTCTGTGCTGGGCAACTCACCCTCGCGAAAGACAAACCTGCCAATTTCAGCATCAGGTAACTCCAGCAAATGAAGGAACTGCTTGTAAAACCAAAAATACTATGCAATTAAATGTTTGTCGAGGAACTTCTTTAACATCTTTGATTCTCACTAAATATGCTCATTAGCTATATAACAAGATATAAAAGACAGGAAAAAGTCCAAACAGGTGTGATATTAGAGGCTACCAACTAGTTAGGTACTTCAGGTTGGTAGAAGTCCCTGTACCGTTCTGTGCAAGTGAAATAAAGTACTTTACTTCATCTAATTACAAGGGAAAACATCTATGTTTAGTCATCAACGACGCAGACAAAGAATCCCAACTACTACTTGGCAAATGCTAGACCCAATTTCTCAATACAAAATAGTGGTAACTCCAAACAAATAAGTCATAATTCTCTAGCACACAAAATATTAGTGTTTCTGATCTATCCTGGACCATTTCCCATTAAAAACAGGAATAAGTTTCCATTTCTGTTCATTCCATCCTGATGATACCTCAGATCATTTAGCTATGCAGTTTCTAAAAATGCATACAATGTTCAATTCATCCTCCTCGCTTTTAACCCTCCAAAATCTTATGTTAGAAGTAACACAAGAATCAAGAATAGAGAAGTAAAAAGAATTTATAGTTCTATAATTTGCAATTCTACAGGAGTTATAAGGAAAAACATTACACTGAGGGTGCTGCAAAGACCTCATTAAGCATGTCATCCTCACCACTTGCCATGGCAAACAGCTCTGCATCCTTCTCTTCCTCACTAGAAAAATCCCGTTTCTCAAGTTTTGCATGTGCTGCAATAAATATCATCTTCTGAGCCCTGTCCGGACCAACTCTTGAGTACCCTTGGCCACAAAAATATCTCATGTAGGACCAATTGCATTTAAACCCACCAGAGGTTGCATGAAGGAAAAGAAGCCTTACGGCAACTTTACCCAGTGATTTAAACTCTTTTAGGCATGTCTCCCACACAAGTCTACTGCTCTGAGGATTTGCAATTTTCATCTTTCCTGTCACAGGGTCTCGCTGCTTCACCTGAACAGCTTGGGCATATAGTGGGTCTAGCCCTTCTGACCTCCATTTCATAAGCTCCATTAATGCAATATGAGCTTCCTCTCTTGAAACTAGACGCATTATGAACTTATCCACGTCCTTCTCCTGCTCATGTGTCAAGCACTTATATGGCGGAAGGTACTTTCCGCTCACATCCCTCATCAAATACAGTGGATCAAGTATATATGCAGCTGACCATGCCGGATGGTAGTTTTTCTTGAATCGCCTTTCAACTATCTTCTCAACAGGTCCTTCAGCAATGCTGAATTTTGCACACCAGTCCTTCACTTTTGCTCTCAACTCTTCCCAAAGAGGAAGGCATTGCGCAACTAATGGCCTCTCAGCCTCAATTTCTTCAGCCATCCCTCTGATCAACTTCACTAGTGAGTAAATTGCCTCCACCTCGTTCCAAAATCCCACATCTTGAACCATCCCTGCAACTTCTCTAGCAACAGGATCCTCCACAAAAAGGGCTTTATAGGAATCATCCAGCACAGCAACTTGTAGCAGCTGAGCAGAGCTCAATATATCCTCCAACATTGCAGTAAGAGGAGCAAATTCCTTCCTAATATCACAATTAGGCAGTGGAACTCTAAGTAAACCATATTGCTCAAACTCATGTAACTGAAACTTCTGGAAGCTTTTTCTAACCTGAGACTTACTATTAAAAAAATTTGCAATCTTCTTACAATTATCAATTACAATCTTAAAAAGCGGAAGCTCTTTGCTAAAATCTTTTATCAAACTAATAAACCCCTGAAGCTGACAAGACAAATTAATCATCCAATGATTCTGAATTTCTAAATTCCTCAATGCTTTATATTTATACTTATCTGCAACTATCCCTACACATCTTTGCACAACATTGCCGCATACACCCATAACTGTCTCCCACATAACGTCCTCCGCATACTTTGATGGTACCAAACCACCCACAAACACTGCCTTTTGGAACATGCTCACTCCATTTGGAAGATTAACTATAAATTTAATCAAATTCTCTTCTCCATTCCCACAACTCTTGCTCTTCCACCCATCAGAAGCAATTTGAAAGAACACTGCTTCCCTAATTCTAGAATCTGACTCCATTTTCACTTGTTCATACTTGGAATCGAGCCTTGAACCTGTAATTTCCCTCTTTGACACAGCAGGCAAGCCAACCTGGTTAAGAAAAGCCTTAAATTTAGGGTGTTCAAGGCTCGAAAGTGACACTGACCCACAAGATTCAAAAAACCAATCTGCAAGCAAGTTTAATGATGAATCGACTTGGTCCTTGCTCAGCAAAGAACCCACTGAAGCTTTCGGACTTTTGAGCTTTTTAACACTATCCTCCAACATTGCCAAAGCACCCAAATCCTCTTTACCACCTGATAACACTAAATTCTGTTGCTTCACGGGTATTTCCGGGGGGAAACCAATTTCGCCGCAAAAATGTGATGAATTTACCAATGAAGAAGGGCCAACGTGTTGCAAATTTCGCTTCTTATGATTATGCAAAGAAGGTGAAATTACAGGTGACACAGGAGACTGTGAAATGGGTTTTAAAATGGAGCTAAAATTGGGGCAAGTACCTCTCTTTAGATGCTCAGAAGCAGTTCTAGACGGGTTTGATGCAGAAAACGCAGCGTCACATAAAGTGCACTTGAGTTTTACGGTTTTGGGTTGGTTTGTATCAGGGTTCCGGATTAAAATGGGCTCGAGATGTGCCCAATACCAAGCTCCTTTGCCTGTAATGGCTTTTGCTCGAACAGTTACTAGGCCTTCGTATCGCTTGTTCACAGCTTTTGCAGCTATGTCGTCAACAGATGATGGGGAAGAAGAGATGTCAATTTGGGTTGATTCAGAGTGAGCCATTGGAGAGAAAGAAATAGAGAGACGGAAAATGGGTTTGCGAAATTTTGGTGTCTATTTGAGAAAAATGAGAGCTTGTTGGTGTGTGGTGGTTGCTGTTGAGCTTGTTTTAGGTGAGAGTGAAGATCATTTGACAGTTGTGTGAGTTATATGGCACTTCTTCCGCATCTAACCCGGGAAATTCTCCGCCGGCGAGGTGGGTTTTGGCAGGTGCCAGATTTCCATGACGGGAACCGGCGATCTATCCGGGTAAACGAGGAATTTCCGGGTTATACAATGAGTTGTCTGTCAACTGTTCGATGAATTGTATCGGATGAAAGTTCTGTGTCAAACAGAGTGAAAGGAGAGGAAGAAAAAATGTACTCCAAGACAAGAGACTAAAGAGTTGGGGGTTGGAAATTGGGGAGGGTAGGAGAGAGAAAATAATGGAGCAGCAACAGCATTATATATTATAGTACGTGACAACTTTTGTGGTAAGTAGTCACTCCCACGTGCTGGGTGAAGCGCGTGAGGAGAATCTTATCTACCAATCAACTTTAAGGTTTGTCAAACAGAGTTCTAAAGGAGTGGGGCCCAGGGTGTTGATGCCCAATGGAATTGACTCTTCTAGTTTGGTCAACACTGATGACTGAGCTTTGTCTTAATAGGAGTAATGCAATTCAATTACATCACCAGAAAGAAATAATAATGAAATTTCATACTAATTCACCACCGGTATACAAAAATTAATCATATACACTAGGGTTAGAATAATTATGGATTTTCTTAGAAAAATCCAAACTTATGAATGAAAATATTATTTTAAAATAAGAAAGCATGTAGTAATTTTTATATGATTTAATAATGTATGTCAACAATTTTATTATTATAAAAATAAACAAATTTGAGTCGTCCATTTACATAAACAATGATATTACATATTCTTTATATTTGTCAAATTATATTTTTCTAAAAAAATATTGATAAAAGGATTTTTTTTTTAATTTTTTTCATAATAGAATATATAAGTTATAACAATTTGCCACTAAAAATTTTATGCATACCCTAATAGTATTACAATTACAACTGTGCACAAACATGTCATCCAATAATTAAAAAAAACATGTCAAAAAGGAAGCTAAAAGTTCATGTCTTGCAAGTTGGAAGAAGAACACTATTGGTTGAAGGTTAAAGATACAATTTTTGAGGAAAATTATAGAAGAAAATTTAATATATATTGTGTAGTTAGCCCGTGTATTTTTCAATCTCTATAATTATATTTTTTATTAATTTACATAGTTAACAAATAAAATATCGACATAAATAATCACAATATATATTATTACTAGCAACAGTCTCGTGCCGGATGTACTATGGACGGTAGAATTTATTCCAAATTTTGGACGATTCAGATGATTTATTATGATGAATGGGAAATTCAAAATCATTTATATTTTGATATATAAATTATTGGAAAATATCATATTCAATAATAAAAAATAGTATTTAACTTGACAATCGAAATTAGTCGTCCCACCTATTTGTTTCACTACAAACTATCCCACGCTCCAATAAAATTAACAAAATTATATTGTACATATAAAAATGTGAATTAACACGTCAATTTTCTTCCAGTTTATTATTGTAATGTACACGTAAAAATCTATAATAATTAAACTATTTAATTGCATTGACGTGTCATAAAAACAATTGCCAATCACTCTCTGCTAGAGCTTATATGTCCAATTATGTCCGTCCGTCCGTCCGTCCGTCCGTCCGTCATACAAGGGATACTAATATAAAGATAAGAAGCACCATAAAGCTCTAATTTAACAATAAGGGTGTGTTTGATAAATTTGAAAATTAAGATCTAAATAATTATGATTTCTTAATAAATTAGATCATCTGAATGCTTATAATGCTTATGAGGTTTGAATTTAAAAAATTGTTTAATACTAACTAAATAGTAAGTTGTCTCTTAATAACACTATTTTATATTATTTTACCATTTTTAAGGGTAAAATTTTATTTAATAATTTTAAATATTCAATTTAATAAAAATGAGTGCATAATATTGTTGAATATATTTATATAAAAAAATCATTAAGAGGTACCTCTTAATTATTAAGATTTTATTTTCTATCTTACCGATTAAGAGGCATTCAAAGATAAAAAAAAAACAGCATTGTGAGACCCCAGATTTTATGAATAAATATTTAATTTTCTCGAAATAATTTTTTGAATATTATGGTGTGGATTTGATATAATGTTATAGTTATGGGTAATATTTATAAATTTTACAAAAGACGTGAAGTTGTTATATAATATTCGATTAATTAGGGAATATTCGTTTTATCGGGAATATTAAATGCAATAACCAAGACAATCATTGGTGGACCCATAACGGAATTATTATCGGATTGAAAACAACAAAAATATTTTATGAAAATAACAATGGAAGTTTTCACTGATTAATCTTGTTGAACTACTCCGGTAAGTAGTAAAAATACTGATGTCTGGCGTGGTTGCGTAAGAATACTTGCGGTATTGATTATTGACGCTTTATGTGATAAGTTTCACCGGTTTTTGTTTTATTGGTATTATTAATGTAATAAAAGCGGAAAAGCTTTTTATATAAAAAGCGAGAATACTTTTATAAAGTTATTCTTTTTATTAAATAATAATTAGATTATATTATATTTTATTATCGATAGTATTTTGCATAGTATCTGCGTAGTATTTTGTATAGTAAAATCTTTTTATATAAAACAAAATACTTTTATAAAGTTATACGCTTTTTTATTAAATAATAATTAGAATATATTATATTTTATTACGCATAGTATTTGCGATAGTGCTTCAAGATAGTGTTTGCGTATAAGAAAATCTTTTTTATAAAGTTATTCGTTTTATTAGATTATAAATAGAATATATTATATTTTATTTAAAAGATTTTCTTTTAAATATGGATCGTCGATTAAAATAAATCTGAATAGTTTAATGAGTTAATTCTTATCTGATCCATTTTTTACATAAATGGAAGTTTCATTCATTTATTATTTCTTACGAATTAGTAAACTCTGTAGAGAGAAATTTAGAAGTTTATAGAAAAATATTATGCCCTTCCCTACTCTTATATTCGGTTTCTTTTTACGGTACGGTAAAAGATATTATTTGTTGTCTTTCGTAAGGGTATTATTTCTTTTATATTCACGTAGAGAACTTACATTATTCTATTCTTTATTATTATCTTTGGAATAACCAAAGGTATATGCGACTACCCTACTATCTTGGTGATATTCACAATATTCCGTCTTTAATATTATTACATTTGGAATATCACATTCATGCGTTCTGATGATGCAATCTGGTTCCGTCTTTATTATTATTACATTTGGAATATCGTTCATACATGTAACGTTTCTGGGACGACATGGTTAAATCTTTATTATTATGTTGGAATATCCTGTTCACATGCGTGCGTTCTGGCTTGGGACTGACGATTCCGTCTTTATTATTTTGTTGGAACATCCGCTTCCGGTGTAATTTCACCGACCGCAGTTCCGAATTCTTATTAATCATTGGAATAACGTATACATCCAATCTGCATCGTGGTGATTTCTTTTGTTATTTCATTCGTTATTATACTTTCGGTTGGTTAAAGTTTTGACTTATACTCCATGAAATTAGTGGAATATCCTCGATATTTACGCTTCATCCAAAGATCTTTTCATGGAAATATTCTTCCCAAGCATTCTTGAATTTTCTTTCTACAAGCGAAGATCATGTTGACAATTTGGACGTTATTAGTTCCGAATAAATTAATTCTTGAACTTGTTTTATTGAATTTTTATATCATTGTCATCATCCTCACGCTTATATTATGTTGGAAGTCATCCATACCAGTAATGCGTAGATGGACTTTGGTATGATGATTATAATGAGAGGATTATTCGGTATAATCATAACCAGTAATATTACAAATGATGTGGAAAAAGTCCCCGTTAAGCGTAGTGCGTTGATGGATGAGTTTTTAGTATAATTATGGCTATGGATTTCTTTTTAGTAGTAGCTGAATAAATTATTTTATGGCGTGATCGGGACCAGTTGATGAAAACATGATTATCTTGGTCAGTAGTGCATGGATAATTCGTGGTCGCGATCTTAAAGAATATCCTACCGTAGTAGTGCGGGGTGATTCGATGATGTGGATTATTTATTAAGTTGAGTCCCAACGATAAAAGTGATGAAAAACCTTTAAATCATAGAAGATAGTAGATTTTATTTTTACTTGACTCTTCTAATGGATTCTTTGTTCTATTGCAGATTAAACTTGATAGTTATTATATTTTATCGGTTTAACATTTGTTGAAAGGCTAACGATAAATTATTCTGCATTATCTTGGTCATAATATTTCTTCTTTGAAATTTAGTTGAAATTTCACTCTTTCTTTTTTTCTTTATTCTCTTCGTAAAATGAGAGCGTAAATTTGGTATAGTTTAAGAGCAGTGATGGTCCAGATGTTTGCATTAGTAGTCCTCACTATTCTACGTGAAATAGTGTGATAATAATTGTAATGAGGATTTCCTTTTGAGTTTTTATCTCTCTACAGTGAGACAATATTTGTATTCAAACTCGCGGTTTATGTTTTATCGTATTAGACATAATAACAGTTGTATTATGACAACCCCAAAATAGGTCCATTCCATCCAACCCATTTCGAGTCGCCAAAATCATTGATGTAAAACAACTACAACTTTATTACAATAATTGTCGTGCAAAATATAACAACACTTAAACTGTGAGTTTAAATACAAATATATACCTAGGACTGAGCAAAAAACAGATATAACCGAATTACCGAACCGAATCGAAATAATTTAACCGAAATTGTCTAATAATTCGGTTATTTTTAAAAATTCGATTATAACCGAAATTTATTATAATTTTCGGTTAGGTTGTACGGGTATTACTTTTGGGTTATTCGGATAAATAGAATAACCGAATAACACTCGGTTTTTTTTAACACTTTTCGTGCATAGCTAGAAGAAACCAAACAGCTCTCTTTTTCTCTCTTTTGCCACCTCTCAGGTAAATCCACCCAAAACCAAGCATCTCTCTTTTTCTCTCTCTAAAATCAAGCAGCTCTCTTTTTCTCTTTTTTGCTCTGTTCGCTTGCTCAGTTGCTTGGAAAGTCTCTGGCCCAGATCGGTTTGAATCTGTACTACTCTAGGTAACTTGAAAACGGCGAAGGCTCTGCCGAGAGAGACCTAGAAGCCGGCACCAGCGACCCCTCCGGCGACCTCAAACCAGATCCGGGCGGCCCGAGAAGGATGGAGGAGGGTGCGTCGGAGATCGAGGCGGCGGCGGGGAGACCTTATCTCCCTTTCTTTCTCTCCCTATTTTATCCGGCCGACCATTATTGTAACTTGGTCTATATAGCGGAAGACCTTATCTCCCTTTCTTTCTCTCCCTATTTTATCTTCTCCTCTCTTCTATTAATTGTAAATCCTTCTCCTCGTCTGATTCAGGTGAACATTTTTGACCTTTTTTTTTGTTATGTTATTATATACATGTATGTATGTATCTGTTGGAGGAGAGCTATTGTGGCCAGGGTTTAAATTTATTTTTCAAAATTAACTGAGGATTTCGTTGTTTGTTTAGATTGAAACTTTGTTTCTGTTATTCTTTGGATGCTCCGTGCAATTATAGGAATTCGTGTGGTTCGATCATTGACTTATATTGATAATTAAATTGATTAGTTTTGACTTTTGAGTGAAGTTCTGTTTCTCATCCGTTACGTTAAAAAAACAACAACTTAATATGGAGCTTGTGAGTATTTTCCCCTTTTATCTTACTAATACGTTTTGAGCTTGTGAGTATTTTCCCCTTTCTGAATTCTGATCTCAACGGTCTGTTTTAATTTCGGTTATTAATTCGGTTATTCGGTTATCGTGTATTTCGGTTATTTGTTTGGATATTTAAAATAGGGCAACTTCGATTTTCGGTTATAACCAAAATGTTAATTCGGTTCGGTTATTAACCGAATGCTCACCCCTATAAATACCAACTATGACTCATGTTCCAACCGCGACAAGACTCTCATAAATTATTAATTTATATAAAGGTATAATGAAAACCTATTTTAGAAATTAAAATTTTTGGGAAGTCTTCAATGAAACCTTCGTGACATTGAGAGGTACGTCTTACAGGTTATGATAGATATCATATGATTGGTAGAATTATCCTTGGTTGACCCGATAGACCGAAAGCGAAAAACGAGAAGATTCTATCATATTCTTCCCGATGGTGAGTCTTCTCTTGACATATCATTATCTCCACCGTCTCTAATTGAGAATTATACTTCAACCAAACTCCAAGATTATATAGGTAGTCTTTCAGATATATATCTTTCGTGAGTTGGATGAAAGACATCCTTGTCTTATGATGTTCGAAGTTGTATGTCATTGGGACATCTTGCGTGATAAGTGACAAAAACACCCTTCCAAAGTTGGGTTCAGCCTCACCTATTTAGGGAGAACCTCAACAATTATATAGACCACCGATTCTATTCTAGGTTATTCTTTCGATCCAAATTCACTCTTATTATTCGCGAAAGGAATTGTGAAAAAAAAGGAAAGACAATTAAATTTCGATAAAGAATATCATGATTAAAGATAAATAAATTATTAATAGCTTTTAATGATAATAAATCGTAGATTTAGAACATATAGTAGATTATAAAATTTTTCAACCATAGTTCTTGGTGAACGAAAGAATCCATTTAGAAAAGTCGAATAAACTATAAAATTTATTATTTTCTCCATGTTAAAAGTTCATCAACAATGTTTTATACACGTAACATTAATCAACAATTCATGTCCACAATCACATATAACTCATAATCGTAATTGTAGTTCTAAATTTCTTTTCTCATCCAGGACAAAGTTAATTTTATCACCGAAACATCAAAAAGATCGTGGTTATACCAAATCACGATTCATGTTTATAATCCTACTTAATAAACTCAAATCTTTACTACTACTAAAAAACAACAATAAAAGTCTTTCTTACTACTGGTAAAGATATTCATCAACAAAGCCTTTAATGTAATAAATCGGAGATTTAGAACATATAGTAGATTATAAAATTTTTCAACCATAGTTCTTGCGGTGAACGAAAGCAATCCATTAGAAGAGTCAAATAGACCATAAAATTTATTATTTTCTCCATGTTAAAAGTCCATCAACAATGTTTTATACATGTAACATTAATCAACAATTCACGTCCACAATCACAATATATAAGCTTCATAATCGTAATTGTAGTTCTAAATTTCTTTCCTCATCCAGACAAAGTTAATTTTTATCACCAAACATCAAAGATCGTGGTTATACCAAATCACGTTCATGTTTATAATCCTCTTAATAAACTCATCTGCTGACTACTACCAAAGACAACAAAGTCTTCAGACTATTCTGCCAAAGATATTCATCAACAAGTCATCTTCAGACTACACGCGAAAGATATTCAACAACACGTCATCTTTGCATTACGAGTAAAGATATTCATCGAAATCATTCATCTCTGCACTTACTGCCAAAGATATTCAACAATAGTTCATCTTTACTTACTCTGCTGGTAAAGATATTCATATCTCAAAAGAAATACATAATCATTTCAGAATTTATATAAACCATAATTATAACTACGTTGATCAATTCACTTTCAGACTAAAATTTAAAAATATTTCATTGTAAATTTAAATGGTCATAATCATACTGGGTCCTGATTCAACTTTTCACCATTACCAAAGAGAACCCTAATCGTGATCATACCAATAATCTACTCATCTTTACACTCCAGGTGAAAGAGAATTTCAACATCGGGGTTATAAAATGTTATAAATGATAATAAAATCAATATAATCAATACATAGTTTTAATCTCAGGAGTAATATTCATAAATCAACTATAATTTGGTTAGTAAAAAGAAACCAATTTTGTAGTGAATAATAAGATGAATAAGAACTCGTGAATAAGAACTCATGAATAAGAACTCACTGAATAAGAACTCATGAATAAGAACTCGATACATGAAAAAGTTCTAAATTTGATAAATAGTTTCAATCAATATTTAAAGATAATTATATTGAAGAAATAATATCATTTAAAAAAAAAAAAATATCCCTTACTATCCTTACAATCCCTTAAAATCCTTTACCTCAAAAAAAAGAAGATCTTACATTGAAATAATATTTGAACTAACTTTGCAGACCGTATAGCAAGAACACTCAAGATATCAAAATACTTACAAGAATACACTGATATATATAGAGAGAAAAATAGAGAAATCTTCACTTTTACGGTGTGATTTTTAATTCTAACCCCAAGACCCTATTTATAGGAAATTCTAGAAACACAAAAGCAGAAAATTTAATAAAATATTAATATTATTTATTAAATTTTCTACGCATATCAAAGACATCTGAATTCAGACATCCAATAATGACAAAAACAAAAAACATTTTGTTATTAAAATTAATTAAAACTTTCAAAAAAATCAATTATTTGTAACCACTAACTTGATAATTCATAATAAATAAGCCCTTTTATTAGAAAATTCGAATCTCGCTAGTTTTTATAGGAAATTCAATTTCTACAACTTTCATAGAAGAAAGTTTTTCAAATTTCAAATAAAAATTGACCAAATTCACAAACAGACGATTTTCTGCAATTTATAATCAAATTTTAGTCGTTAAATGGGTCCACCAACATGTTTAACATGTTTTAAACAACTTTGCAACAAAAATACTCTTCCTCCTCCTCATATACTCATATATCCACATTCATTGTTAAAATATCACCATTATTATATTATAATAATATAATAAAATATTATTTTATCGAAAAGATAAAATATCGATTTTCAACAATTATTACTTTAAAATTTTTCTCCATCTATATCCACATAAAATGAATATTTTCCTCATCATATAAATTAATAATTAATTATTCACAAATAATATTACTGAGAATCACAATAATGACAATGGGCAGACGGGTTTTCAGAAAGAGGGCTTTCCAATAAAATTCTCTTCTTCTTGGCCAAGTATGATTAGGTGACCAAACCTCTCCTGTAAGAGCGAACTTTCTAGAAATTGCCAATAATGTTATTTAATAATATTATTAGGATAATATGAATTATTGCTTCGATAATAGAAAATCTTTGTGTAGTAATGACAATTATTAAAATAACAAGTAATATAAAATATCAACGCGTGAATTATTGAATTAATAAAATCTTGAATAAAGTAATTATGTAACAATTATTGAGTCATGCCTTTTACGTAAGAATCAATAACTTAAAAATATTGTGCAATACTGGTGTGCTGCATGCGATAATAACGTAGACATCGTATTTTAACCACCGTAGTATTCCAACGGTGTTAAGCGGTAATAATTACGTCGTTATTTATAAAACTCAAATTTGTCGTTTTTTCATCCGAAGCTTATTATTACGTTATTGGGCTCACAAATGGTCGCTACCGTGCATTTAATATTCCCCGATAGAAAGAATATTTCACGACCAAACGAATATTCAAACAACAATTAATATTTTATAACCACTTGCGTATTTTAAAAAAATTTCATATATCACCCTTAACTTTAAACTTTTATCAATTTAACCATTTACTGAATAGTAATTATAAGAAAAATTAAATACTTTTATTTCATAAAATTCGGGGTCTTACATGTATTATTAAGTTGTATTTGAATTCTGTACTATGTATCTGGCGACTCAAGATGGGTGATGTATACCTAATTTTGGGGGCGTCACAAGCATCATGCCTCTTAGCGAATAAGAGACAGTCCATTAAAAGACAATCAGATGTAAACAAACAGCACCCAAGTTTAGGGAGACATTATTTTAGTGACATTTCTAGTGATTTATTTTTTAGTACCTCCCCAAAAATGTATAATACTTATTCTAATCGAAATTTTTATAAAAAAATAATATTTTAGGTGTAATTTAGATACATACAAAAAACATAGTCTATATAGTTTTTACAACCTTGTTTCTTGTATGTATTCAAATTACACCTAAAACACTATTTTTTATATTAAAAAATTAGTTGAAATAAATATTACTCCCTCCGTCCCAGGATAAAAGTCTTTATTACTATTTTGGGTAGTCCCATGTTAAATGTCCACTTTTCTTTAATAACCAAAATTTTACACATTTTTTCCTATTATGCCCGTAGCATTAAATATCTCATAATTTTCTTATTCTAATTCTCTCTCCATATTTAATGACATTATTATGGATAATTTTATCATTTTATTCCTCTTTTTAATATGAGTGAAAAGTATTTATCCTGAGACGAATGGAGTATATATTTTTTGTACTAAAAAAAATCATTAAAAAATTCGCTAGAATGTGTTTAAAAGAATGTCGCCCTGAAGAACTCCTAATTTAATTAGTGGATCAATTAATTAAGGAGTATGTGATGGTGATGTGATAGCTTAATCGTGCTTTGGAATTTGTGCAGTAGTTCATGATAAGTACTCCCTCCTCCGTTCCTAAAAGATTATCGTTTTAGAATAAATAATTTATTTCAAAAAGTTTATCGTTTACAACTTTCGAGGAGAATAAATTATTTATTTTCCTATATTACCCCTACCTTCCTCTCATTGTCCCAATAAATTATCTCCCTTGTATTAATAGATTTTAATTTCCCATAAAGGGTAGTGATGAAATTTCAAACTAATTTTACTTGGTAAATGACACTTTCTTAATCTATGTGCCAAAACCTTAAACGACAATCTTTTAAGAACGAATGGAGTAAGAGATATTAGCAAAAAACACATGTGTAACCTTCACCCCATAAAATCGAATAATTTGTACATGCGGTGCGACATGATTTTTTTTTTTACTAATCGCATATTATAATTGCGAATATATCTTTAAAATTGTATTGCACTTCACTTTATAATACATTATATATATTTTTTATATATGTTAAAAATAATAATGTATTTTTTTTAAGTTGTAAGTAAATAATATAATTTAATTTATTTTTTCTGAGTTTTAATAATTTGTACATGTAATATTACACTTAATGTATATTATGTGACGCCCCCAAAATAGGTATACATCACTCATTCTGAATTGTCAATACGGTATGTAAACAACTACAACTTTATTATTACAAGCGTTGAAGCTGTGAGTTTGAATACAAATATTATCTTTTAGACAATATCTATATTCAAATAAATCCTCATCACATTTATTGATACATTATTTTACAAAAATGGTGAGGACTACTAAACAACTCTCTCTAGAACCTTCCTTCCATACCCCGACTAGTACTCGCTACATTCTCGCCTCCCGAGAAGAAAAATGGAACAACAAAGGAAAAGGGTGAGCTCAACTATTTCAAGAAAAGAATATTATGACTAAGATAATATACAACAAATTATCATTAGTCTTCAATGGGGAAAAAAACTAATAGAATCTGATAGGCAGACAACAAGTTTTAAACCAATATTCGCAATGAAATAATAATTCATTAGAAGAGTTAAGTAGAGAATGCAAACTACTATCTTCTATGTATGAATTTAAAAGTCCATCGTCTATCTTTTATCCCTGTAACATCAATCAATATACATATGGAATCAAATATTCATCTTTGCACTACAAGCCAAAGATATTCATCGATTAGTCATGTTCATCTAAACACACATTCATCTTTTGCACTACTGCCAAAGATATTCATCGAAATCATTCATCATCTTTGAACTACGGGCCAAAGATATTCAATAATATCATCATTTAAGGCGGAGGATGATGAAAAATATTTTTTAAAGAAACGAATCCGGTGAAACAAAATGACAAGGATTAAGGATTAAGGATTCGTACTTTATTTTATCCATGTCCAAAAATACCTCAAAAATAATCATAGTGGTGTAAAATTCAAGAAAGATCAAAACATGGATACAATCAAAAGCTAGTATCCGAATAGATATTTTGGACGAAAAGGAAAATTTTCATTTTTCGATGAATAGTCTTGCAGATTCGTGAATAATCTTGGTATACGTGAATAAGAACTCCGACACTAAAAGTTCTAAATTTGATTAAAAAGTTCGGATCAATACTTGAGATAATGATATTAGAATAAATAATATCATTAAAAAAATAATATCCTTACCTCGAAAGATCAAGACTTTAATTGAAAAACAGGATATAAAATTTATGACTTGAACTTCATCAGAGTATAGCAATACTCAAAATACTCACAAGATATTTCGATAATATAGAGAGAAAATTTGCTTTTACGGTGTGATTTTCGATTCTAACTAAGCACCCCTATTTATAGGAAAATGCTTAGAACACCAAAGTAAAAAATTTAATAAAATATTAATATATATAATTTTATTGCAACTAGCACTTACACTTATTTTGCTTCAAAACCTCAACCACCAAATGACCCACTTCACAAGACTTGCACAAAAAAACGTTTTTCATATTTAAAATATTTTAAACTTCCAAAATTAATTATTTCGGAGCTTCAAAACTTCAATAATTCATAATAAATAGTCCTTTTGTTAGAAAATTTGAAACTCTTGACTTTTTATAGAAAATTAAATTCTCTACAACTTTGCAGAAGAAAGTTTTTCCAAATTCCAAACAGAAATTGACCGAAATCCACAAACGGGCGATTTTACAGGCTATAATCAAATTTCAGTCAATAAATGGGGTCCACCGACATCCGTGCGCATAGCTTTTTGCAAGCTAACCCAAAATCTTGAAGTGAATCTTGGGTCACGATCCGAAACTATGGATACAGGCATGCCATGCAACCTCACAATCTCATTCACGTCATCATACTAACAAGACGTTCGAGGAATAAGTCTCCGTGTCGGCAAGAAATGAAAGCGGAACTTGGTTAATCTATCAACAATAACCCAAATAGCATCGATGCCTTGAGAAACCGTAGGAAGACGTGAACGAAATCCATGGTAATGTGTTCCCACTTCCATTTCGAATCTCAAGTGGTTGCGGACCCTTAGAGTACTTAGATGCTTCGCTTTTACACGCCGACAAGTTAAACACATCGAGATAAACTTTGCAATCTCTCTCTTCATATTGTTCCACCAAAATGTATATCGAAGATCACGATACATTTTAGTACTTCCGAGATGGATTGCAAATGGTGTATTGTGTGCCTCCATCATAATCTTGTACTTCAAATCGTAGTCGTTAGAAACACAAAGTCCTGGAGTGGACTCAAGTATTCCTTCTTCATCAATTCTCTTGATCGGAATAGCACCTTCTTGTACTTTCTTCTTCCATACGCATCATTTCCGGATTCGGTGGCTCGAGCAACCTTAACTTTTTCTATTAAAGTTGGCTCTACGCGTATACTTGACATCATCGCACTCATTCCTGCGATATGATCTTCTACTCAACGCGTCACCTACCACGTTCGCTTTTTCGGGGATGGTATTGAATAGTGTGGTCGTAATCTTTCAACAACTCAAGCCAACGTCGTTGCCGCATGTTGAGTTCCTTTTGCGTAAAAAATTATTGAGGCTTTTATGGTATGAATATATCTCCACTTTCTCCCCATATAGATAGTGCCTCCATATCTTTAAGCTTGAAAACGATCGGGCCGCTAACTCTAGATCATGAGTAGGATAATTCCTCTCATACTCTTTAAGTTGTCGCGAGGCATAAGCTATGACTTTCCCACGTTGCATGAGAACACATCCCAACCCTTTGCTCGAAGCATCATTTCAGAGATAACAAATCCATCCGTATCGGATGGTATTGTTAGAACAAGTCTTAGAAATGAGTCTCCTCTTGAGCTCTTGGAAACTCTTCTCGCAATCCTCGCCCATAATGAATTTTATATCTTTCCGAGTTTGATGAGTTAATGGAGTAGCGATTCGAGAAAATCCTTCCACGAATCTCCGATAATAATAACCCCTAAGCCCAAAAGCTACGTCTTTGGCCACCGACTTTGGTTGCTCCCAACTTTGTATTGCTTCAATCTTCGCTTCGGGTCCACGGATACTCCATGTTTTGACACTGACGGCCTCAAGAAATGCTACTTCCTCAAGCCGAACTCGCATTTCTTTAATTTGGCATATAGTTTGTTTTTCTGAAGCCTTTCGAGTACCAAACTTCAAATGGTGCTCATGATCTTCATGACTTTTGGAATATATGAGGATGTCATCAATAAAGACAACAACGAATCGATCCAAATATTCCTTGAATACTCGGTTCATCATATCCATGAAAGCAGCAGGAGCATTAGTCAATCAAAAAGACATGACTAAGAATTCATAATGCCTGCATCTTAGAGTTCTAAAGCGCGTCTTTGGAATATCCTCGATTCTAATCTTGGTGATGATATCCGAGCGAAGATCGATCTTTGAAAAGAATTGTGCTCCTTCTCAGAATCGTCAAACAGGTCATCAATACGAGGTGAGGATACCTATTCTTGATGGTGACATGGTTCAATTCCGATAGTCAATAATAAAGTCGATACTCCCGTCTTTTCTTTTCTTTACTTAATAAAAGGGAGCACCCCGAGGAGATGTCAAGGACAATGAAACCGATGTCCAACAATTCACGTAGTTGGACCTTTAACTCCTCAAGTTCAATAGAGCCATTCGATATGGGGTTTTAGAAATGGGCTTTGTACTGGGTTCAAGATCAATAAAGAATTCAACTTCACGCTCGGGGTAGGCCAGGAAGTTTCTTGAAATACGTCAGAAAGTCAATAACAACAGAATATTATTCAAATTTGACGTGTCTTTATTCAAATCCATAACATGGGCTAAGAAAGCTTGACATCCGCTTTTTCAATAAACGAATAGCTTTATGATTAGATATGATGTTGATTGATTTTAATGGTTTAGTTGCTTGAATTGCACAACAAGTTGGTTAGGAATATGAAAACTAACAACTTTACTAAAACAATTAATTTTGGCATGATGAGTAGTTAACCAATCAATCCCTAAAATCACATCAAAAGCAAGTATCTTTAAAGAGATAAGGTCGATAGGTAAGGTGATGGTGTGACTTAGAATCAAACAAGATTTATAAAGCGATGGATGTGATGAAAGTTTCTCTAACGGAGTTTCCACAGATAGGTCAAAGTCTAATTTCTCCGAGAGTCAAGTTTAAGCGTTGAGCATAAGCAGGAGAGATAAATGAATGGGTAAAGTACCGTATCAAGTAAGGTATAAACTTCGCAAGAATTTATAAATAGCTTACCCGTGATCACCTCGTTTGGGTTCCTCGATTTTGACCGGTCACAACAAACGCTTCTTCCAGAACCGTTGACTTTGACTTTTCGGGGATGATCTTTTTAGTCACCGTCCTCATTGAACTAGGTTTTGCTACCGCATAATCTCGAGCGATATGTCCTTCCTTACCACAATTATAGCATACCTTGAATCTGTGAGTGGGCGGTTTGATCGATATGTCCCTCTTTCCGTGCATTTATAAGATATTACCGGTGGTCGTTTCCTCTCCTTAGAACCGATTCTTCTTAAGACTGTCGTCTTCACATGGTCATTTGTTAAATCTCCTCTTTTAAAATCTCCTCCGACTCGCTTCTTCTATTTTCATGGCCATGATTACCACCGAATGGTTACCATTTTGTCAAATCATTTCTTTTCTCCATTTGGTTATCGTTATTACATTTCTTATCGCTATCTCCGGTATGATCCCTGGTTATGGTCCTCGTTGAACATACTCGTTATCTCGCTCTAACAATTGAGCCACATTAACAACATCTGAATAGAGAGAAAATTTATGAGAAATGAGATATTGTCGTATCGCCGGGTTTCAAACCTCTCGTAAACATCCGCGTCACACGTTCCTCATTCTCCACCAAATGAGGTCTGAACACGGATAACTCGCAAACTTTGCCTCGTCATTGAGACAAATCATGTTGTTTTTGTTCTAATCGATGAACTCCACTTCTTTCTATACGACGAACACTTTTCGGAAAGTATTTGTCATTAAATAGCTTTCAAACGTATCCCAACACACGCCGAGTGCGGGTGGATGGGTACGCTTCATGAACTCACCAAGAATTCCGCCTTCGCCACGGAACATAAAGGTGGCGAATGGAACCTTCGTTCTCCGCATCCCAAGACATCGAATATCTTGGTAATTTGCTTGACCCATGTTTCCGCCATGATCGGATCGGCTTTCCTTAAATTCGGTGGTCCCAACTCTTTGAATCGCTTGGGTTTGTGACAACCCGTGAATTGCTATCATTTCCTCCTCGTATTTTGAACACGAGTCTCCTCGTCGATTTTGCATGAAGCGCAAAAAACTTCTAAACATCCCTCGTTCATCATCTCGCTTTCAATGGTGTTGTTCACGGGAGGAACATCGCCACTGTCAGACGTTCTCCTCGTTGGTGAGTACTGAGCGTCTCCACGGTCTCATTTCCATTGTTAATATTCTCGATTCGACATTCTCAATCATCGTCATAAAACAAGGGTTAATTAAGGAAATCAATATATCACATAATATCCCTATATCTTGACTAACTAACAAATAAGCTTAGGTAGGACACACTAGCGAAGGATTTACTCGCCTCTCCCCTCCTATTTCTATTCCGATCTCGCGGAGATCATATCCCTAAGCTCGATACCAACCGCGACGCCCCAAAAATAGGTATACATCACCCATTCTCGAAAGTCAATAATACATAGTGCGAAACAACTACAACTTTATTATTACAACAACAAGAAATCGTGAGTTTAAATACAAATATTATCTTCTGACAATATCTATACTCAAATAAATCCTCATCACATTTATTGATACATTATTTTACAAAAATGGTGAGGACTACTAAACAACTCTCTCTAGAACCTTCCTTCCATACCCCGACTAAGATTTCGCTACATTCTCGCCTCCGAGAAGAAAAATGGAACAACAAGGAAAAGGGTGAGCTCAACTAGCCCGATAAAAGAATATTATGACTAAGATAATATACAACAAATTATCATTAGTCTTCAACGGGAAAAAAACTAATAGAATCTGACAAGGTAAACAAGTTTTAAACCAATATTCGCAATGAAATAATAATTCATTAGAAGAGTTAAGTAGAGAATGCAAACTACTATCTTCTATGTATGAATTTAAAAGTCCATCGTCTATCTTTTATCCCTGTAACATCAATCAATATACATATGGAATCAAATATTCATCTTTGCACTACAAGCCAAAGATATTCATCAGTTGGTCATGTTCATCTAAACACCTGTTCATCTTTGCACTACGGGCCAAAGATATTCATCAGAAATCATTCATCTTTGAACTACAGGCCAAAGATATTCAATAATATCATCATTTAAGACGGAGGATGATGAAAAATATTTTTAAAGAAACGAATCCGGTTGAAACAAAATGACAAGGATTAAGGATTAAGGATTCAGATTTTGTTTTATCCATGTCCAAAAATACCTCAAAAAATAATCATAGTGGTGTAAAATTCAAGAAAGATCAAAACATGGATACAATCAAAAGCTAGTATCCGTAATAGATATTTTGGATTAAAAGGAAAATTTTCATTTTTCGATGAATAGGTCAGATTAGTGAATAAGACTCAGAGTATCGTGAATAGTTAAGATATCGTGAATAAGAACTCCCAAACACTAAAAGTTCTAAATTTGATTAAAAAGTTCAGATCAATATTTTAAGATAATGATATTAGAATAAATAATATCATTAAAAAAATAATATCCCTTACCTCGAAAGATCAAGACTTTTATTTAAAAACACAGGATATAAAGTATGACTTGAACTTCAGCAATCAGATATCAATACTCAAAATACTCACAAGAATATTTCGATAATATAGAGAGAGAAAATTTCAGATTTTCGGTGTGATTTTCAATTCTAACCCAAGACCCTATTTATAGAAAACGCTTAACACCAAAGTAGAAAATTTAATAAAATATTAATATATATAATTTTTATTGCAACGCACACTTATTTTGCTTCAAAACCTCAGCCACCAAACAGCCCACTTCACAAGACTTGCACAAAAAACGTTTTTCATATTTAAAATATTTTAAACTTCCAAAAATTAATTATTTCGGAGCTTCAAAACTTCAATAATTCATAATAAATAGTCCTTTTGTCAGAAAATTCGAAACTCTTGACCTTTTATAGGAAATTCAATTCTCTACAACTTTTGCGGAAGAAAGTTTTTCCAAATTCCAAATGTGAAATTCAACCAAATCCACAAACCAAGCGATTTTACTGTTTATAATCAAATTCGAACCAATAAATGGGGTCCAATCGACATGTTTAACATGTTTTAAACATTTATCAGAATAAAAATATTCTTCCTCCTCAGATACTCATATATCCCACATTCGTTGTAAAAATATCACCATTATTATATTATTAAAATATTATAATATATTTAAATGAATTATTTTATCAAAAAAAGATAAAATTTCAATTTTCAACAATTGTCACATTAAAAATTTTCTCCATCTATATCCACATAAAATCAATATTTTTCTCATCATATGAATCAATAATTAATTATTCACAAATAATATTCTGTAATCACAATATCGATAACCGAGGTAGGTTCAGGAAAGAGGGCTTTCCAATAAGAATTTCTCCTCTTGGTGGCGCAATTAGGTGACCAAATCTCTCCTGTATGTAACTTTCAGACATCATCAATAATGTTATCTAATAATATTATTAGGATAATATGAATTATTGCTTCGATAATGAAAAAATCTTCGTGTAATGACAATTATTAAAATAACAAAGAATATAAAATATCAACGCAAAGAATTATTAAATCAATAAAATAAAATCTTTGAGCAAAGAATTATCGTAACTATTATTGAGTAATGCCCTTTCACGTAAGAATCAATAATTGGTGCAATACTGGTGTGCTTCTTGTGTTTTAACCACCGAGTATTTTAACAAGATTAATCTGTGAATAACTACTGTTGTTGTTATTTTAAACAACTTATATTTGTCGTTTCTTCATCCAATCGCTTTCAAGTTATGGGGCCCATAAAAGATCAAGCGTCGTCAGCATTTAATATTCCCCGATGCTAAAGAATATTCCACGCACCAAACGAATATTCCCTAACAACAATGAATATTTTATAACCACTGCTTATTTTGAAATATTTGCGTATTTTACCCATAACTATCCACATTAATCAAATCAACCCTTACTATTTCAAAATAGAGAAAATTAAATTTCATTAATAATAAGTTGGGGTTTTACATATTAGACCTGACAAAATATGGGTTTAGATTAGTTTCTATTTATATAAAATGGTTATGGGTTCAAATAAGAACTAGAACCACATTATCTATTTTTAATGTGATTTATACTGTTCGAACCTAGATGGTTAAAGTTTTAACGTAGGTCGACCCATAAACTTTTTGATTTTTTGAGATGTATGTACTTTCTCTCTTTCCATCTTCCTTTAATTAATTACCTCTCTCTAATTTTTCTTATATATTATCTTTTTAAAATAAATTAATATATTTTCTCTCTCTAATTTTTTTTAAGATTCTCTCACTAGAAAATTTGTACGCTTTCTCTATCTTAAAAGTTAATATTAAGTAAACGCAAATTTATCATTTCAGCATAATAAATATACAATACACAATATGCCTTAAAACTTATTTTATTAAATTAAAGTAAATTCAATGCTAAAAGCATCATTTTTAAAATTATTAAGTTACACTTAATTTACTCAAAATGGTAAAATTATAATAAGAAGCTATTCTTAATATAAATAAACTTGTTTGATTCAAAGCTAAAAGTCTCATTTTTATAATATTAAAGTAAATTCAATGGTAAAAGTAAATTTTACCATTTTGAGTAAAAATTATTTTATTCGATAAGACTTTAAATATTCTTATTTAATAAAAAAAATATAATTAAATTATTTAGCATAATTAGTTGTAAGTGAAATTTTTGGTGTAAACAGACCTCGTGAAGGGGTAATATTGTCATATTGAATGTTGTGGTATGTGAACGTAGTGTATGAAGTTGCACGCACTCTCCATGTGACCATTGCAGTCATAAACTAAATTTAGTGAGCTAGCCGCTAGGGTTTAAAAGCCAAAACCCGCCGAGTGGGCTGTTCTCATCTAGGGTGGGCTGTTCTCATCTAGGGTTTTAGAAATACCTGCAATTCTATCTCAACAATGGCGTTCTGGGGTCTGTATACCTTTCAAACTCTTATACATCTTTTATTTTTCGTTTGATTCCTAAGAATAAACAACAACTAAAATCACGTAATATTTATTTTGTAATTTGATTGTAGGAATTGAAGTAAAAGCAGGAAAACCGTATGTCCATCAATTCGATAGCGAACAAGGAACGCTTCATATTTCTCAGGTTTTTAATCTGTTAGTTTTCTTGAAATGTTGTTATTTGTTAAGAATCTTACCCGTTGATTGTTCAATTGGAGTTCTTATATTTTATTGCACTAATTTTACTCGTAGGCTGTTTCTACACAAATTGGGTTATAATTATTTTTGCTAGGGGTTTTACTTGTTTTGGTTTTTTTGCCTGTTTGATGGTTTTGATATAATTTAGGTTCGTATTGCTCGACATTGTGTGCTATTTTATGATTCAGGCAACTCTAGGCATTTATTCATCAAAAATGACAACAAAGAGGATTATAGTTCAATGTAATGTAGGGGAGAAGATGCCAATTTATCTATGTTCCTTGTTGCCAGAGAAAAATGAGACTTGCCCATTGAATCTTGAGTTCGAGGAGGACAATGAAGTAACCTTCTCTGTTATTGGCCCTCACAGCGTACATCTCTCTGGCTATTTTTATGGTGAAAGTCAGGATACTTGTGGACATGACTATAGGTCGTATCCTTGATTTTGTTATATAACTGATTATTACTTTGTAGTTTTATTGTTTAATCTAGTTGTTTGTGATTATTACTAGGTCTGTATGTACTTATGCTTTGGACTTGCTTTGTCTTATTTCCTTTACTCTGGTATTAAGTGATTCTTACGAAGAGGATATTGCCGAGACTGAAAGTGAGGGTGAAGAGTCTACTGACTATGATACTGATGACGATGCGGCTGAATTCTTTGATCACGATATTGACATGTTCCCTCCATCACCTGTCCCTAATAGTGGAGGTATATTAACTTTCTCTAAATGGTAAATTAATGTGTATTAGTCATTTTGATGACCTCTAGAATGTTAAATTTCTTGCTTATTGATCTGTGAGTTTCCTTTGATGCCTGTAATCTTGGTAACCTTAACAGTAATGCAGTTAGAAAGTTGATTGATTTGGCAAATGTTTTCTGTTAAAGAACAACGAAGACAAAGGTTTCTTGTTTACAATTATTACAATATTTTATAGAAAGGTGCGAATATGGAACAATTGGCTAAGTAAGTTGTTGCAGATAGCATTGATTGTTTGGACAAGTCTTTTAGCTAGCCACTCTATCACTGAAGTGTTAAGTTATGCTAATGAGGCCTTTACTATGGAACTTTACTACATAGTTTGAGTGTTCACCACTGCTTTAGTTGTATTAATTTTCTTCACTTTCAAATATTACTTTTTGAGATTGTTACATATCCTTACAAAAGTTATGCTGTTTCATATAGTGAGGATTGAGGAGATAATTGATGATGAGAAACCTGCCAATGAGAATGGTTCATCACAAAGACCTAAGAAGAGGAAAAATAAGTTAAGTGGGTCTGATGGCAATGATAATTGGCAAATTGTTGTCAGGAGTGGTACTGGTGTTCCAGTTATGGAGTGAAGATGAAGATGGTTTTCCAATATCTTCCGCTGATAAGAGAAAAAGTAATTTCCCGAATACTGAAGAAAAAGCAGAAGTTAAAGATAAGGGAATAGACGAGGGAGCTAAGAAAAAGAAGGAAAAAGACGATACTGTTAGTAGCAAAACTGTAAAAAGAAAGATTCACGGAGATGGGGATCAGTTAAGGTGAGACCATTTTGTCATGCTGCATATTTAGTCATAAGTTGTAACTATTCATATGTAATCATTATCTGAAATTCTTGGTTTGCTAAGTTGTCTCTTTCCCATAATTTATCTCATATGATCAAAGAAACTAACCAATCATTGGATTCTTCTGTTATAATTAGTGATCATGAAACCAATGATAAGCTAGCAAGGAAGAATAAGAAGAAGAAAGTAAGGGGTAAAGACGAAAAAGTGAATGAATATGGTACTGGTAGCAACGATGGTATCGAGCCTGAGGAAGAAACGACCGTACACGTGGACCAGGCTGTGGCAGTTGAAAAGAAAAGTGAGGAAGAGCTAACTAGTGAAAAGTGAGTACTGTCTCTTTCTTTGGACACCTGAAGCTATTAAATTCTTGTTTCTTAGTGGATATTTGATTCGATTTGATTTTCGATAGGAGGTGCATGGTGATCCAAGTGGGTAATAATTGAATTCTTTGTCCCATTGTATGCAGTTTTGCTAGTTTTGTTCTATGATTATTACATGATGTACCGAAATGATTTTTGACCAACCAATCACTAATAATAATCTAATTCCCTATTTGAGTTTGATAAAGTTATTTGCATCTCTCTATCTCTTCCTCCCTTCTTCCTCCCAGCCCCTTCTACATTGGTTTGCTTGTGGTAGCGATTAGGTCAACAATTATATCTGTTAGACTTAGAGAACAGGAAATGCAGCAATTATTCTTCAGAGCACTTTAAAAGCTTTTGAAACTTAATGGTTTCCTGGAAAAGTTACACAGGCACGTCTAGGCTCTCTCCCTCAAACTAGACACATCAACAAGTGAGTTACCTTGGGATGTTGCTTATTCTTATTACTTCTTTGTCGTATAAAAGTTAAATGATCACGGTCGGTTGGACACTTCAATGATGGTAATGCCAGTAAGGTGGACCTGTGTGTAGTATCTGAACAATAATGCTGTCTCCGTTGATGAATATTGTTCCAGGGTGAAGAAAAAGAAGAACAAGAAAAAGAACAAGAAGCGGGACAGTGCAGCTGATGTAAATTTAAAGCGAATCTTTCAGATAAGAATGGATCTAGTATGGAGATTGAGGAAAAAGCTGAAGCCAAACCAGTTCAAGACAGGTCATTCCCTAATGGATTAGTAATTGAGGAGCTGGGAATGGGTAAACCGGATGGGAAAAGAGCCTCTCCAGGGAAAAAGGTGAATTTGAGTTTTTAGTTATTTCAAAGAGTTGTTAACTTGTCCTGTTGTTCATGTAGGCAGAATTTACATAATCAATAACTTTGCTTCACTTTTTGTTTCTCCAAATATTAACTTTTCCCAACAGCAGCGACTCTCATTCCCCTCTTCAACTGAACAAAAAGTAGGAAATAAATAAAACAAAATCTAGAAGTTTATTTATCTTAAATCAGAGGATGGGTTTGACATTTAAATTTTTTTAATATAAAAATGATAGTATATTACAGTTGAAAGGGTAAAAGAAAATGGCATGTTGGTTGCAAGAAATTTCAATGCGTGTGTACACACACACACATGTACTTTTTAATATAATTTTGAGCCTCTTCATTACGCTGCATGTTATTTGTTAGGTTTTCTACAAAGTTTAATTTCTCCAGAATATTTTGTGATTTTATTAGTAATATAGGGAAATATTGTTTTTTCTTTTCTCAGGTCAGTGTCCATTACATTGGCAAGCTGAAGAAGAATGGCAAGATTTTTGATTCTAATATTGGCAAAGCACCATTTAAATTCCGTCTAGGTACAGTTGAATAAATACAAATTCATGGTGTATTGTGATCGCTTTTTCATATTAAATATTTTTTGTCTATTTATGCAGGTGTATGACAAGTGATCAAGGGATGGGATGTTGGTGTCAGAGGTAATTATTTATTTCTTGATTTTGATTTGTTGTTTTACCATTCTTTGTGAATAATTTAAGAATTAATTACGTGTCCATCCACTTTTAATCTTTAGGCATGCGTGTTGGTGACAAAAGACGGCTTACAATTCCTCCAGCTATGGGGTACGTTGTTGCCATTTTTCTTGATATCTTCATATCACTGCTTGTTTTGTAATGTTTGACGAGTTAACTAAATTTTTCATTAGCAGCTATCTAAATGTAGTTAAATTGGGCACTCTCTGATGTGTCTAATGTGTTTTCAAATTAATTGAAAAGCCAAAGCCTAATTTTCAATTGTTATGGCCTCCAATGTAGATCATTATTTCTGATACTAGAAAACACCCTCAATCATGGATGAGGATCCCCACCATTACACTTTTCACTCAATTTCTCCAAATACATGTTTAGGAACAACACCAACACCACAATTATTTACGACGAATGTTATTTTGTCGCTAAATGTAATCTTTTTGATACTAAATGTGTATTGGGGAAGACTGGGGTAGAAGAAGCCAGAAGGTGTAATGGAGGGGAGCTGATCCCTTTTTGTGTTCCTTTGTGTACATACATATGATAACACTCCTAAGCATATCATGTTTGTCAATGCAGTTATGGGACTAAAGGTGCTGCTGGGGCCATACCACCAAACTCGTGGCTGGTTTTTGATGTCGAATTGGTAGATGCAAGTTGATTGGTTTTTTGATGGTTCGAGGTGTTCTATTCATCCTATTCATTTTCCAGATCCAGAGTAGCTTATCCTCTTCCTGAACAAGAGGATACATACATTTGGTGTTTGTATTTTTGGTTTTGAATGCCAAGTTATTACTACTTTTATTATATACATGTTCATGTTGTGTGTCCAATTTTAATTGTTCTAATTGGCTGGTTGCAAAGTCAATTGTTAATGGAAATAGATGCAGCTTTTTATACGTTAATGCACCCATGTATTTCTAGTTATTTGTTGCAGGAGTTTAGTTAATCCAAATCTCCAAGTTTTAAAACCAAGACAATGTAGTTTTTTATTGATGACGTAAATTATTACAGAATTATAATAATGGAATTGATGAGATATCATCAAGAAGCATATTTATTCCCAAATATATTATGGAACCTTAGAAAGGAACGAAGAAGACAAGGTTCTTCCCGTACTCCCATTATTTGAGACGAGGATAGAGCAGTTCGATTACTAAAGTAAAAGACTTTCCCAATCACCGATTATAATTGTGTCAATTAACGATCTGAAATAAGGAGTGATTAGCATGTCAATAGATCCCTTTCAATTGACCAACTTATCATGATCCGTTTATTTAACTTATTAATCATAGTCAACCCCACAAGAAGCAAAATTGTTACCCAAATTTATAATGTACATTTGCAAATTACATTGTACAAATCATTTTTTTAAATTTCAAAGACGTATAAATTTAAACTCAATTATTCAATTTGTAAATTATCAGAACTGACGATTGAAATTGTAAATTACACTTATCAACGGAAATTCAAACCCAAATTTTGAGAGCCTGTGTTTGTGTTGTTTAAATTTCCGTTGATAAATGTAATTCACTATTTCAATCGTCAGTTCTGATAATTTACAAATTGAACAATTGAGTTTAAATTTACACGTCTTTGGGATTTAAAAATATGATGAGAGACTCCCTATTATGAGAAAGATTTGGGTTCCCTATTATGAGAAATTCAAACAACACAAACACAGGCTCTCAAAATTTGGGTTGGATGATGAAAAGGGCAAATTTATAGGTTAACCAAATCGAGGCTCCCTATTATGAGAGACGAGTTGTGTACCCAAATTGTGTAGTGTCATTCTCAAAAGTCACGTTATAGTTTCAACTTTCAGACTCTGAACCTGCATTCTCAATTTTAGCTGCCTAAACTTTTGCAATTATAACAAAGTCAAACCATAATCGCGTTCATGTACAACTTAATATTACCAGCCAAAAACCAAAACACCAAATCTCTACCAAGCACCTCATATTACTCTGCTTTCTCACTCATTTCCTATTGCATAGTTGCTACAAATATATTGAGCAACACTATTATCCCCAAAACACTTATTTTTCACTGCTGCTTGGCAACTCATGAGAAGATTTAGTATGGTTCAACTGGTGCTCTGAATTTAGCACCAGAATATACTGCTGCAGATCCCAATTCTTCCTCTATCCTAAGAAGCTGAAGGGTTCAGGAAAACATTTCCATGTTAACTTCATATATTAAGAAAACATTGAACTATAAAACAAACAACAGTGGACAAGTGAAAAGACAAATCTAGTTCCATCAAAGGAAATTGAGTGGTCAACATGTCTACAAAATCAAGCAACCGCATAAATTCAAACATGGCTACCAATCATTGTTCAAACAATAAAGCTGGACCGGTTCAGGATTAATCCTTACTTGATCATGGTTTGGGAGCACCACCAAGAAAAAACAGGCATTATCAAGAAGAAAAACAGGCAATAAAAAGAAGAAGGCAACATTTAACTAGAGGCCACCAAGTTCTCTAGCTCTTTCCGCTTACAAGTACTTTCCATATACTCTACTTTGAGGCTGTTTGTTTCTTTATGTACTAAGGAATTGTTTGTTTACTTCTTTGAATGAGTAAGAAGTAGTGTTAAATGATATTTTTACTTACGTACTACCATTAAAGCATTCAATATCCATCTTATATATTGTTGTAAACAAATTTTGTTATGTACAAATTGGTTAATAACCATTTTAATGAATGTTGTTGCACTCTTTTGTTATTTTATGTACTATAGAATTTTATTAATAATTTTTAGTGTTTTATTCCTAACATTATATTACTAATAGTATATTACATTAAAGATTGTTCAAAAATTTATATTTAATTATTCTTAGATAACATTGTTTATTTATAATTACATAATAAATTTGTTCAAAACAACCCATAAATTTAAAATAGGATAATACACGTATTCAGATGTTTTACACAAACAATTATCAAACACATCATTTCATTTTGTATTCAAATCTTCTACTTCATTCAGCTCATTCAGATTCTCTTAGACATTTAGATTTTTAGCAGAAAGAAGCACAAACACAAAATAAACGAATATCTAAACCTTAGCAGTAAAGTAATAAAATGCAAGAGTAGCCATAGAAATGGAGTTCACCTGGTTGTATTTGGCAAGACGTTCTGATCTGCAAGGGGCTCCAGTCTTGATCTGACCCTGTTTTCAATAAAACATGAACAATCAGGTAACAAAAAACTCATACCACTATCGACATGGAACACAATAAAAATTTTAAAATCAACCACCCACTTGAAATGAAGATGCATGTTCAGACAATTACTTTTATACCCTCAATTCAGTACACATAATTATATGATGGTGGGTGACTTGGACACGTAATGGATGCAAAGGAAAAGGATCCGGTGAGGTGATTAAGCATGCCATGTACCGTACATCAACATCTTAAAGATTCTCTCATAAGAGTCCTCTTAGTCATGCTTGTATTAATTACCTTCTGATCTCAAGGCAACCCACCCAAAAGAGGAAGTTGTCATTACCCAACCATCTTATCGTACTCATTTAAGTCACAAGCATTAGTACACCCTCTATATGCTATACATGTTGTCGAATGGTGCTTGACAATACATAAAAGATCATACACGTAAATGAAAATTCTGTAGGATACAAAATTGAAAAAGGGAGAAAAGATCATTGACAAAGCACACTTATACAAGAGACTCACCGTAGCCAAACCAACTGAAAGGTCTGCAATGAAAGTATCTTCAGTTTCACCACTACATTGGACAAAAGAGAAAAAAAATAATTATTGGTGTGGTTGGTGCCTTTGTTTATGTAATTTGAACTAAATATCAAATGAAATAATAATAATAATAAAAAATTAGACTGCATATATAACCGGAAAGAGTAATTTTCTTTCCCTTTTCATTTGGGAGGAGGGAGGAAAAAATTAGCAGAAAAAGAAAAGCCTGTACCTCCTGTGGCTAGCCATTACACCCCAGCCAGCATGTTTAGACATTTTCACAGCTTCAATGCTTTCAGTAACTGAACCAATTTGATTCACCTAAGGAACCATGTAATAGAAAGTTACGAAATTTAATGTGTGAATGACCTATAACAGGCTACATGATGCAGTGTATTCATTTAATCATACTCTATCTATCTGGTGTAAATCAAAATTTCCAGATAGCCAAAGTGAAAGGCCACAAAAGAAATGTAATATTTAAAACCAATAAACAAAAACATTAATTCTTATAATTATTAGTATTTTTGTAACAAGTCATATCCCCTGAAATCAAGACACCAATTCATAACTTAGAATAAGTTTAGGGGGAAAAAAGAGATGAGTGGTAAGCAGTCAGCCAACTGAAAAGAATTACAGCAACAAATCATACATAGGTTACAAACCTGTTACAGAGTTTGCTAACAATGAAATCCTTCATAAAGAAATGTTCAGTTGTTATACTTATACCTTCAGAAGTAGGGCATTGCATGTCTTCTCCTTTATTGCTTTCTCTACACGCTGAAGCAGATGAAAAAAATAAAACTACATAAAACAGGTAGACTTTTTGCATACTTCAGAATAAAAAAGTAAGTTTCACTTTAGTTTACCTTGGGATTAGTGACAAGGAGATCATCACCAACAATTTGCACTGGCTCACCGATTTCACCAGTCATCTTTGCATAGTGCTCCCAATCATCTTGATCAAATGGATCCTCTATAGATACAATTGGGTAGTCGGTTACAAATGACTTGTAGACATTCTTCAAACTGTCTCCTGATATCTTTTGTGATCCATCATTGTTCTGCAGAATAGAGTCATTTGTTCAGCTGGGTAAATTAATTATTATCGTTCTTTCAACCAACTTCTACCAACAGAGCAAAAACAGAAACAAACTATGCAAGAAGAAAAATAATTTTAACGACATTTATTCAAACATCAGGGGAACTAAGATAATTTTTAAACCTCTTCCTTGAAGTTCAAATCATAGGTTTTGTCTTTGTTATCATAAAACTCTGATGCAGCAACATCCATTCCGATTACAACCTGTAAAAGAGCTCGATCACTGATTAATACAATATGCAAGTCCTTGAGCTCCTACTGAGCTAGTTTAGAAATATTTTCTGAAATGAGATTGAGAAACTTGCCTTTCCAGTATATCCAGCTTTTGCTATAGCTGTCTTCAACAGTTCAAGACCTTCTTTGTTTTCCTAAAAACATATTGTCACACCTAATTACTTGATGGACTAAAAAAGTTACATTATTAAATTAGAACTTTGACTACTAATGTAAAAGCTCCATTAGAGTAAACTGATTGAGTAGTACCATTCAGAAAAATAAACATCTTACAATTCTTTAAATATCAACAAGGCAATATGAGAACTTTACTGACCTGGATATTAGGAGCAAATCCACCTTCATCACCAACATTGGTGGCATCTTGACCATATTTCTTTTTTATTACAGCCTGGAAGCAAATTCGTGAACTTCTTGACCCAGTATAATGCCATTTAACTGCAATAACAGCAAAGGGGAGGAAGACCTACCTTCAAATTATGATATACTTCAACACCCATCTTCATTGCTTCGTTAAAAGAAGAAGCCCCAACAGGGAGAATCATAAATTCCTGCATTGCAAGTTTGTTGCCTGCATGTGAACCTCCATTGATTACATTAAATGCAGGTACAGGCAGCACTAATTTTTTGTTTCCAGCAAGATTTGCAATGTGCTGCATGGTAGAAACAAGATAACAGTAAGCATATGAACAAATTTACAGCTTGTAATTTATACATCAAACTGAGAAAGGAAGAGACAATGAAGCAATTCAATACCTTGTAGAGGGGGATTTTGTTGACACTAGCTCCTGCTTTGCAAACAGCAAGTGATACTGCCAAGATAGCATTTGCACCAAGCTGCCATAATCGAAGAGAAAACAGGAGTACCAATGAGGACAAAACTCTCAAGATTCATCTACATAAATTAGTATAAAGTGCACAAACCAAGTTATTAAGGACAGAGCAGCGAACTTCACAGTACCTTTTGTTTGCACCAGCCCCATTCATTCACTGTTCCGTCAAGTTGTTGCACCATGAAATTGTCAAGTTTGGTTTGCTCTGTAGGGTCCTGTAGTTGAATAGGGCTAAAACTTTATTTTTTAATAAATAATCCAATTCTTTTAAAGAAAAGAACACTAAGAATACAAAATGAAGCTTCATAAACAGAAATAAAGAAAAGGAAGTGCAAAAATATACCTTGCCAATCAATGCAGGTCCAATAATTGAGTTCACATTCTCCACGGCCTGTATCATTGAAAAACATATGCAGTTCAGATGGCTGCTACCAAGCCATCACATAAAATTTACCCCAGAGATATTGGTTGGTGTCATTTGCAACCCAGATGGTGCTACATGCATTCTTTTTCCATCTCAATACAATGTACTAACTTCAGTTTTTGGAGTGCCAGTAAAAAGTTTAGAATAGCTTGAATGACATAAGAAATATGCCTCCTAACATTTCAAACCATTATTGATCCACTAGAACACAAATATAGACAATGTGAACACATATGATCATATTTGAACAGAGTTTGATTGATGAAAAGTTATAATGAGAGTGGAGATATATCACATGCCAAAATCTATCATACATCCTGACATTTTCAAATCCAATAAACATGGCTTCACCCTAGGGCCAAAGTTACATGACCAAGCAGTGAATCTAACGTTATCAAGGATAATTTATAGTACAATATGCAGACGAATTAGCAGACTTTCACTGTTACATACTTACAATGCATATGATAAAAGAGGGGGAACATATCTTAGGGAAAATCAGAATATTCAAACCTTGAGAACACCTTTTCCAAGGTAATCTGAACCTCCATCCCTCAATTCCAGAGCTTCATATATACCTTAAATTAACCAAATATAAAAAACGTAAGCAACTGCATATAGCTATACTCCATCCATGATTAGTGCACAAACCACATCATAGCTTATATAGAGCTTCATATATACCTTAAATTAACCAAATATAAAAAACGTAAGCAACTGCATATAGCTATACTCCATCCATGATTAGTGCACAAACCACATCATAGCTTATATATATATATATATGGGAATCCATCCATGGCAACCGGTTGCCATGGACACTGTTATAGCAACCCACTTTTAGACCGTTGATCAACTTATTGGAAGGCTTAGATTGAATGCCATAATTGCCCAGCCGGCACAAGCTTTACCGGTTTTTATTTTAATATATTGCATTGCATGGTCAACTGTTGTCATTTTAATAATTTTAAAACGATTTTTTAATATTAAAATACTCCAGCCGGCACAGCTTGTACCGGCCGGGTATGTTTTTTTTTACGCATTTCTTCATTTTATGGGATGACTCAGCATATTAAAATCATATTAAAAAAATAAAAAATACTCCAGCCGGCACAGCCTGTACCGGCCGGGTATGTTTTTTGAAAACAAGTCTAATATGTACTACAGTACTACTGGCAGTATGCATGCAACATTGGTTATAATATATATTAACATTAATACAATATTATAATATTATAATATATATTGTAATAGTCAAGACATTATAATATTATTATAAAATATTGTATTACTAATATTAATATTAAAAAATCGTTTTAAAATGACAACAGTTAACCATGCAATGCAATATATTAAAATAAAAACCAGAAAAGCTTCATGCCTTACCGTACATGCAATTATGGCATTCAATCTAAGTTTTCTAATAAGTTGATCAACGGTTCAAGAGAGTGGGTTGCTATAACAGTGTCCATGGCAACAGTGTCCATGGCAACCGGTTGCCATGGATGGATTCCTTTTATATATATATATATATATATATATATATATATATATTTATGTATACGTCTTTTTATATGTAGGTAGAGTCAGAGAGATGGAAAGTAGGGAATTTTACCGGTAGAAGCACCGCTCGGTACAGCAGCCCTGGCCAATGTTCCATCCGAAAGAGTAATATCAACCTGAAATTTCAATCACATTCACTAAAAATTAATTCAGCTAATAAAAATAAATTCCAATAAAAATCTACACAAACAGATTTGCCGTTTGATGCATTTGCTAAACACCAAAAAAATAATAAAGTAATTGTTTTTTGAAGAAATTGAGTGAATAAATAAAAATATAACTTACTTCGACGGTCGGATTTCCTCGACTATCGAAGATCTGACGACCTTTAACGACCTTAATCGTCACCATTATTATTGTAAATTATAACAGTTGAATCGCACGAGTAAATGTAGTAATTTATTTTCTTCTGCACTTTCTCTTTGAGGGATAAAAATGAGAGTAGGGGTTTAGTTAGTTATTTATACTGGGATGGTGGGGAGGTTGGTAGTTTGATTCTGACCGTGGGATTATGGGGAATGGTGGGCTAATATCAGCGGCAGTGATTGGTTTTCTTGGGCATCACGAGACGCTGGTTTGGTTTGATTTGTTTCCAAATTCTGTGGGCTCATGGACGTCGTCCCAAAGTCAGTGTTGAGACCGAATATCCGGTTTCGAGATGCTTTCTCAGTTTAAAATATCAATAATTCTACCGTTACATACGACCTCTCACATACCACTCATATACACTCATCAATAAGAATATTTATTGGATATTTTCTTTTTTCTTTTTTTTTTGTTTGTGACTCTAAAAAAATGTATAGTATTTATTCCAACTATAATTTTTATACATAACAAGTCACGTGGGCTATGTCAATATGTATGTAATGTGTGCACTGTATGTGATAATAGTAGAGGTGTAAATGAGTCGAATCTCAGCGAATACCTTCATGCTCAGATTCGGCTCGATTCGAAAAAATTGAGCTCGGATTCGATAAGGAATTTATATTTCTGCCAGATTCTGGATCATTACTCTGACCTACTCACTTCATAAATACTCAACTCGTTTTACAAAGTCGAAATTTTTCGTGAAAGATTCAAAACGAGTTTCGAATATGAACCATTTCACTTAAAATTGAACCACTACATACTAAATTGTTTACTTAACTAATATTTATATATATAACTTTTTCACTTTTATTTATGTATTGAAATTATAAAGAATATAATATAAATTGACATACAATTCATTGGTTTATTCAAGTACAAGTTTACACAATTTCATACTACTCTTTATAAATTATAAAGATTGATACAAATATCACATATTTAGCTTACTAGCATAGATCAAAGCAATATTGAATATTAATCATCGAAATATGATTCAAGTATGGTTCGAAAAAAAATGAAATACTCGAACTTTAATATGAGCGACTCGAATTTGACTCGTATATTATTAAACAGAAAACAAATATGGATCACATTCGACTCAGATCAACTTTAAATTCGAACTTTGAATTATATTTTTGAGTCGATCTCGAGTCGAGTACCGAACTACTTGGCTCGACTTATACCCCTAGATAGTAGACTTATTTTTAAAAAATTGTCGGGATAGGCGAGATCAATTCCTTTTTCTTTTCTTCCTAAAACATACTCGTACAAAGTGAATAAAATGGTCGTCTATGATCAAAATGATGTAAATTTAAAAATTACATCATTAAACATGTAATATAAAAATTACTATATTATTGTTAAGAATTATTATATCATTTCATTTTTATAATATAAAAATTAAACATGTAGTTTAGCTCTCATACATTCTAATAACTAAAAGGAAGAATATTTTTAAATATAATTCAAATCGTTAATTTAACTTTATGTTGTGTTAAAATATTGCACACTTGTGTCATAATTGTATGAGGTTCGATATTATAGTACTACAACCAAATAATTCGGCGGCAGGGTAATATACAAGGCCTGCCTCTTTTAAAAATCGGGGAAGTTCGTTTAATTGATAAAAATCGGAATCAGTTGGCATTCTGATCCGATTTGAATAAAAAAATAATTTTGATTAAAATCCGATTGATCCATCGGTCGGACATGTGGTTCAGGTAAAATTGGTTATTGACCTAGTCACCTCTTTTTTGTTGGACAAAAAAATTTAATATTAAAAGTAACCACTTTTAGCAATATTATAACTCAATTTTATTATATTTTAATTCATAAAAAATAAAAAAATTAGATTTTTAAAATTTTTATTAATTACTAATAATATATATTTTATATATTAATAACTCACTTGGTTAATAATGATTCGATAATTATCATTCACCCGATTATTATTTTTTTGATTCGATACCGGTGCGGGTATGAGAACCTAGCGACCCATTGATGTGTTTTGGGCTTTCTTTTCCGAGACTCACTCACCACGAGATTAGGGTTAGGGACGGCAGGGTCGTCCATAGGGTTTAAGCCTATTCTACTTCAAATCACAGAAGAAGAAAAGTTGGTGCAACAATTTTCGTTCCATCTTTCCCAGAGACGCTTATCCTAGTCAATTCATATCCCCATTTCCCCTGCCAACATTCCGGTCGGAGTTTCTTCTATTGGGGTAAGACTCACTATCTCTTAGATTCATGGACCTGTCTGTTTCTTTTACAGTTAAACATATGTATTGTACTACTTAGTTAATAACCGATTTGATTGTCATTATTTTGCTAGAACCTCTCTTTAATTTCGTACCATCTTTGCCAGACCTATTAAATTTGTGACTGGTAATCTGTGTTGTTTTTCAAAGGACGGCAATTATCCCCTTAAATTTCAGGCAACTTCGCCAATCAACTTTGCTTTCCTGTTTCCATATGAAAATGTCTTGTCTTGTTTATTGGTAAAGTCCATTCAGATTTTGTTATTTCGTGCCACTGAAATTGGTAGTAAAGTTCATTCATATTGAAGCAAGGATTCATCCATGCATTTTATCTTGTACTTTTAGAGAGAAAGGTTATTTGGGTTGCAGGAATTAATTTTTAAAAATGTATTGATATTCATTAAGAGAATATTTTATGCTACCAACTGCAACCTAAATGCCTTAAATTGCCTACTTTTAGTTTACCTAATCTGAGAGTTTTAGGCATGTATTAGAACATTAAGACTAATTATGAAGCAGTTTGTGCTGCTTGGCTCGTTAAACTCATTTGGCAATGAGTTTGATGTGATGAGACCATCTATTAGATAATCCTTTGTATGATTGGGTGGATTTGCCTGGAGCTACTTATTATCTACTCTGACTGCAGTAGATATAACTTTTATCAGATATGGGTTTAATAAGTAATTGAAAATATTGCACTCTCTCTACTTGTAAGAACTAAGAACAGTTGGAAACATTTTGAAACTTTCAGTATAAATGTCCACTTTCAAAGCTGAAGAAGCTTAATGCGCAAAATATATAGGTCACCAACATATAAAAATGAATCAAATTGGAATCGAGCTGAAACCATGTGTGTATGAACCCATCTTGGAAGACTGGAAAGATGTTTTATTTCCATTAACTGGTTTATTTATTGTTTTGAGCTTTGCTGAAGAGGCTGCAATTGTGTGGTTCACTGTTGCAGTACCTTGAGATACTGTTTATTCAACTATTTGATCATAGAAAAGCCCTGAAAAGATGCTTAGTACATAGATTAGTGTGCTAATGCATGCTTATTCCTTTTGGGGACGCAATGTTTCATGTATTTCTATCCATTTATTCACATAATAATACTGGTGCATGTTTCCAACTCATTTCTTTAATGGATGATTTGTTTGTATAGGTTCCCTGGATGGCGGTGATCCAAAAAGGGCCGACAGTGTTTGACGAGGAGACAGCGAACAATGCTGACATGGGAGATCTTAATACAGAGGTTTCTGAGTCCGAATCAGAATCTGAAGAAGATGATGGAGATGTAAAGCTAACTGAACCTTCAAAGAATGCAATATACAACAGGGATGGCCTACTTGATAAACTTGGAGATATCAGCTGGCCTGAGAATGTGGAATGGATACAAAAGCTTTCCATTGATATTAGTCAAGAGCAAGAGGTGGATGTGAATGATGATCTGACAAGAGAACTTGCTTTTTATACTCAGGCACTGGAGGCCACAAGAGAAGCTTTTGTAAAGTTTGAATCAATGAAACTTCCTTTCTTAAGGCCTTCTGACTATTATGCTGAGATGGTGAAAACTGATACTCACATGGTAAAAGTTAAGGGCCGGCTTTTGGCAGAAAAAAAAAGGATTGAGGAGGCTGAGGAGAGAAGGAAGGCTAGGAACAACAAGAAAATTGCTAAGGAAGTACAGGCTCAGAAACTTAAAGAGAGGGCTAAGCAGAAAAAGGATGAGATAGAATCTGTTAAGAAGTGGAGGAAACAGAGGCAGCAGAGTGGGTTCTCTGGGGGTGCAGAAGAAGGTGACATTGGTTTGTCCTTTGAAGATGGAAATACATTTGAGAGGTCAAATAAGAAAAGGCCAGGAGTATCTTTCGGTGATCGTTCTGGAGGCAAGGCAAGACAAGGTTCTGGTAAGGGTAAAAAAGGAGCAGATAAAAAGAGGAAGGGTAGGGACTTTAAAGATTCAAAGTTTGGATTTGGAGGCAAGAAAGGTATGAAGAAGCAAAATACAGCTGAAACCACAAATGATATACGTGGATTCAACAAAGGTGGTTTCTCCAAGAATAAGAAAAGGAAGACCTAATAATGGACCACAAGTAATGGTCGCATGCTGAATTCACTAAAAGATACTGTATACAGTACTGCTGCCTTGGAATCTACAATGGTCTAGTGTAGAATGAGGATCTTGCTTCTTGTTTTTCTTTGGTAATATTTGGCTTTGTAAGCTTAATTTTTTCTCTCTCTAATAGTGTTGCCCTTGGATGATTGATGCTTTATTGTTTGAATTATATGTTATGCAAGCTAATAACTTTACCGATCTTTACTATTTTGTTTTGAGTGGAGTAAACCCTTTTATTGAGATTCTTCCTTGCCAGATTCTTCAAGTTTGGATTATGCAAAATGAAACTTAATATCTTGAATTGAACATGAGTGTCCTGCCTCATATTTTAGTGCTTTCAAAAAGTTTGGGGATTTGAAATGGGTTATATAAACTAGATTAACAGGGTTTATTGTTCTTGATTCAGTTGTTACTGATTACTCTGCTTTTACTTTCTATGTTACTTTTTATTCATTTTGTTGTGTTAATGTTTCTCATTTTGATACTAAATTTATTGTATTTGGCTGTGAATTTGATGGCTGAGGTTGCAAGGTGTATGCTACATTGCCACCGGAAATTTGTGTATATTGCTAAATGTTATGTCCATCAAATTTCACTAACTTCTTTATTATATTCTACATAATGAATTTTTGATCATCATCGTCAAACTAAAGATGATAAATGCCTAGTGGTAAATGTCTCTCTCTTTACTGTGATTTTAGTCTATCCATTAACAGAAAGTTAGAAACTCATCAAAAGCTTCAGAAGATTGAAATATATGTTTCTCTTAAGTTTTCCCTGCCTCTTGCCCCTTTCCCAGGCTTCCCTAGGTCCCTAACACTTCAGAAGATTGAAAGGTATGTTCCCGTTCTCCCCTAGTTCTCCTAAGGTGTAAACGAATCGAGAATATTGAGTTGCTTAGATTTGGTTCATAAAATTTATCGACTCATTTAGCTATTGAGTCGAGCCCGAGTAGTTTGAACTTTTCGAACGAATATGATTCGAGTATCAATAGAAAATTACAATTTGAGGTGGATCGAGTAATTTATCGAACTTTAAAATTTGCTCAGACTTATTTATATTTCGAGTCGAGCTCGAATCAAACTTTTAATCGAGTGAGTACGAATCGAGCCCGAACTGTTTGCTCATTTTACAGCTTTACTCCTCCTATGTTCTTTCTGAGGCTCCTAGGATTAAAATGTATCTCTAAATTTAATATAATATAGTAGTGCAAGTTCTAAAAAAAAAAACAATAATAACCGTAACCATTTCTATTCCCAAAATGACTTCTAAATATCGGATCCGGTTAGCATGAAGTTTATTTGTTAGTAAGTTGGTCAATTGGTCAATAGAATGCTGACACACATAGAACATTGCCTATGTGTCAGCACTCTATTGGTCAATTGACCAACTTACCCAAAAATAAACTTCATGCTAACCACTTCCCTAAATATCTATTGCTTAAAGGGTACTCCCTCCGTCCCTATTTAAATGACCTTATGGGCACAAGAATTAAGATAATGATTGAAACGCATTAAATATAGTACTCAATTGTCTATAATACCCTTAAATCATTAATTTATCATAGCACAAGAGTTTAAAGTACCAAAAAAATAGGTAGAATAATGAGGGGTAATTTTGGAAAAAGTATCATTAATTCTCCTAGATTTGAACAAACGTCAATTAATTAGGGACAAATAAAAAACTCTAAAACATCATTTAAATAGGGACGGAGGGAGTATATTACACGTACTCTATTTTTAAGTTTTTAACTTTTGTCCCCAAGTTATTTTCTTATTCTCTTTCATGATTCTGGTTCCACTTCCACCGTTCTAAATTGTGAATCCGGGCAACCAGCTGCCAAAAGCAAAATTTAAATCTGCTATTGAAAAAGAATACAAGTATTGAGTATGTCATTGTGATAATGAAAAAAAGGGGATAGAAACAGAGAAATAGCCTTTTGAGGTGGTTTACAAAGACTTGATTAATACAATCATAATCACACCTTGCAGGTGTGATGGAAGCTTCACAATTTCACTAATACACAGATAATTAAACATATATTATGTCTACCCCCGTTAGATTTCACACAACTCATCATCCCCAGAAATTATGGGAGGAGAAGTTCTTGAAAGTATTTCGGCATAAGAAAACATCGTACATGTTTTTTTGTTAAACCTGGAGTTGGGTTCCCATCACAACGAAAAAATTATAGGGTTAGAAGCAGAAAATTTAATGGGGAAGTACATTTCACACTTTATATACAGTTCCCTTCACAGGGATCAAAAGTGAATGCTAAAAAATAAAATTAAAAGGCAGTTCCCAACCACAAGGAAAATCACGACTAACAAGATATTCAGTTTCTTCTAATATTCCTACAAACTTCAGTTTAAAATTATAACAGAACAGCGAAAATCATGAGTACACAAACTCTGTTCTAAAAATCACCAGTGGTATAATTGGATTCATTTTTCAACCATCCAGATATAGGCAAGTCAGAAAAAATGTCAAACCCAGAGTTCATACATCTACAAAATTCTACGTCGACAAATGAGAGACAACAACAAACGATCACAACAGCTACGGGGTAAGCCTACTATCTGAAGTCCTAACCTAGTACCGTAAAGAGAAAAAGTACAAATTTTGGGTTAAAGCAACTTCAACTTTAGCCTAGATTTGTCCTGTGACAATTAATAACTAAAAGTCCATATCATATAGAGGTCAAAGAAATTAGCAAAAATTAAATATATATATATATATATATATATATATATATATATATATATATATATAGAGAGCCCATATAAATCCTATATAGACGAGGTCAAGTAAGAGCCTCTTAGAACACAAAAAAATAAAAAAAAAAAAAATCAATAGTAAGAGCCTCTACAAAAAAAAAAAAAAATGTCAACTATAGCAAATGTTTGTTTTTATAAAACAAATGTTTTATTTTTATTATAAAATATAGTAAATGTTTGTTTATTTTATAAAAATATTTTTATTTTTGTTATAAAATATATTATAAAACATTTGTTTTATAAAACAAATATTTTTATTTTTGTTATAAAATATATTATAAAAACATTTGTTATAAAATATTTGTTTTAATAAAACATTTTTTTTTATTTTCTAAATGTAAAAAAAAAAAAAAAATATTTTATAAAAACATTTTTATAAAATAAACAAACATTTGCTATATTTTATAACAAAAATAAAAACATTTGTTTTATAAAAACAAACATTTTATGGTTGATTTTTTTTTTTTTTTGTTCTTCTAGAGGCTACTTACTTTTGACATTTTTTTTTTTTTTTTTTTTGTGTTTCGGCAGAGGCTTACGGTTGCATTTTTTTTTTTTTTTTTTTTTTTTTTGTGTGTTCAGAGAGGCTCTACTGTTGGGATTTTTTTTTTTTTTTTTTTTTTTGTGTGTTAGAGGCTCTCTACGGTTGGAATTTTTTTTTTTTTTTTATACATGCCGGCATGTCGCACTTACGTCGTCCAAAAAGCGTATTACAGATTGCAGTAATTATAAAGAATCGGTTCTTTGTGGATGGGCTCTATATATATATATATATATATATATATATATATAGAGGTCAAAGAAGTAGTGAGCCTGGAAAGTTACGAGTCTCTAATAAGAACAGCCAAAAAAACAGGTTGTCTATACTCAGCAAGAAACCATGCACTTTGTTGGGCTGAGGTCTTTAGGCTCTCCAGGCAAAGAGGTACTATTTTCGGAGCCCGAAATCTTTGAGCCATGCATGGAATTTCCTAGTATCAAGTTGTCCCCATGATATGAAGGAGCGATAATTGGCTTTGGTGCACTATAGACTCCATCGGTTGCATATCCAGAAGTATGATTAGCAGAGATGGGGGAGAAAGCTTCTGCAAGTTCAAATTTCTGCTTCTTGGGCTTATGCTCCTGTTGATGGCCAAGAAGAAAGCTGCCAATCACAACCTGATACATATAAAAAAATTAGTAATGTTGAACACCATAGAACTCCTTGCCGTTTTCCCCATACTTTCACATATATTTGTTTGGAAATCAAAACTAACTGCAAAAATCATACTGATATATTATGCTCCCTACAACTCAATTCGAGTGTTACGATCAGTTTCAAGGAAAAAGTCTCAACTCCTAAGACCTAACCAAGTATATCTATCACATCACCGTGGTAGGGTTGACATGATTTGTCTCCATTTTTACATTACATTGATTTTGCAATCAGAGCACACATATTAGGTCTCCCATATAAGGAAAGGATGACTAGCAAATAGGATTGGGGGTGTATAAAACATCGTTATAACTAGCAGTGATATTTTTCTTCTTGCATGGCCTCATTAGCAATAATATCTAGCATTACAATTTCCATTCCTAAAGGGAACCTGTTTTTTGTCTTCTTTTTAACTTTTGATTAGACCTTGTGTTCAACACAATGGGGTAGCTATTCCCATACACAAACTCCTCCCTTCCCCACCCCCTTTTCCCAATGCCACTAATCGAAAATACTCAGGATGAGGGTAATTCCCACATCTGTTTATTCAATACCTTAGCCAAGTTACACAACCTAACCTTTTCTTTACAATTTCAAAGGATAATATCTAACCTGAACAGGACCAGCAGCTACTAACAGACCAGAAAGTCCTCCACCCAAAACGCGTCCATCTGAGCCTGCCAAAGAGACTCTCATCCCACCAGTTCTGCTTTTCGTTCCTCCACTGTCAGTAGGCATGAATGATCCAGACAACGAAAGTATCTCGAAACGTCCCTGCAAGAAGCATAATTTCATAATTATGTCCCAACTCGAAACTAGCTAACACAATGACTATATTTCACTTACACAAGTGGTCCTTCAAAGTTGTTCATAGTGATTATTGCTTTCTTAATTATATACTCCCTCCGTCCAAAATATAAGATCAATATTGACTTTCTGAAGTCAAATTGAGATATTTTCAGAATCATATGAATTCATTTAATTTAACACAATACAATTATGAAAAGTATAAACTACTTAAAAAGTACTACAAAATAGAAAATTTATTTTCGTTAAAAATTAAACGAATCACATCAATTTTAAGTTTGACAATATCTCATATTGACTTTCAAAAGTCAAACTTAATCTAACATTTTGGAATGGAGGAAATAGTATAGAGTAAAACATGTGTGGCGGTCAATTGGCAATCTTAATAATAATAAGTACAGGATCATTTAACAACAACTAATGTGAATTAAGATGGTAAAGGAAGTATTTATTCTTTAACTATTATAAATTATTTGATGTAAATCGTAAAGAGGATACTTACACAACCCTTCTAATCTCAGGGGTCTGAAAGTCAACCCTTCAAATTCTCAGTTTCCTTTTTCTCATACTCTACTCCAGTTTAGCCACAGTATCTTATTCCTCTAGAATATGTGATTTTCTAATATAAGTTTCCTCACAGAGAGGAAAAAGCATAAGAGTTAAGGAGACGGTTCTCCTCAGAGCTGCCTTTGAACCATACTATTGACCCATTGGAGTAAAGACAGAAAAAATACAATGAGTGACCTTCATGTGGCCTCACTCATGCAACAAAAAGATAAGACATCTGGATAAGTATGAACAAATATACCTACAGAACGCCATACACTGAATACACGTACAGCAGCATTGTAAGGTGGTTAAATACAAGTACATCAGCGTTATAAGAATATTGTAACAGTGTTGCTACATGTATGTAAACCCTACTAAAATTCCATGCAAGAGAATTTGTAAATTTAAAATATACGAAAACCTTCACACCTCGTACGTCAAAGTACCCCCAGAAGAATTAGGCTGACGAAGAGTAACATTTGAAATTGAACCATTTGCTGCAAGAATACATATAACTCTAGACCCTTGCTGAGAAAATGATATGATCTTCATCGTAACATCCTGAAATAACCACAAAGAAAGATAGAAATTGACTATAAAGAAAACATATAACAAAACCAGTGGAAAAATGAGATTAGCATCATTCTTCAAAATCATAACACGTGAGTTAGAAAGCATCTTTTCTACATGCCATACTTCCTTCTTCAAGTGCAAGACAAACATACAGGTCCCCATGATCCCTGGGCCCAGTGAAATAGGACATGGAAGAGTAACTAGGGTTTAGACTCCACAATCAAAAACACTAGGCTCTCTTGATCACAACCAAAATAAGCTGATGCCTATTCCAGCAATCTAGAGTAGGCCACCGCAGAAAGTTTTAGGGTCACTCAGCAGAGATTACTTATGTCCGCATGTGAAAGATCGAAAAAGCTGTAAACTTGTGGGGATTACAGTACTTGATAAACTGTGAATTTTTGAGATGACAAAAACATACATAGAGAACCCAAGGCCAATAGATCAAGTACGCTTGGGAAGTAAGTAAATTTCTAATCTTACTAAGGCATATATCCTTGTAAGTTAATAACTAAATACAAAACAATTGATTCTAGGAATGTAGAGACCTAATATACTTAAACAAACTATTTAACCAATTAACCTAGACACCAGAATTACCAAATATTCTCCCAATAACTCTAAAATTACATCAATCACGATATACAGTAATAATAAATTTTGTGAGAATGAAAACTTGAGAAGTAACCTGTTTGAATCAACAATGTTTGTGTATTCATACAAATGGAAAAGAGACTGAACCAAAAAAATTAAAATGAAATATTAAAATGCTAACACAAATTCCTGCATACCTAAAATCCCCTATATTAATTTTCAGTCCAATAATTAAAATACTTTATTCCTGAATATAATCACATTAGTTTCAAAGTGCAACCATGTGAATATAAAATTTTTGTGTACGCTACTAGAAGCTATAATACAGACATCCAAAATGCAATTGGAGAGGAACATTACCTAAGCATCAGCTAATATGACAGATTATTACCAAAGGGCCTTCTAGTTGGTACGTTTAGTGAAGTGGAATTTACTTTTGATTTTTTGAAAGTAATCTGGATGTCTGTTGGCTATATGTGAAGCTGCTAATGCATATCAGTTCATATTAATACTACATGGAAGTATTTTTCAAAAGCTATGACAGCTTGAAGAACTCTTGGTTACCAAGTGTTAACGCCAAGATCTTCTCCAACGTCCCAATCACGTAAGACGCCCTGATCCTGCACAATAAACACGATAAACACCACAAGCTTGACGACCGGACCGTCGGGGGATAGCTCAGGCGTGAGAGTCAGTATACGTGTTCACAAGGTTAACAATGGAGGATATAATGTCTAATGTATTGAGAAAGACAATAATTCTCAGTTGTGTGTATATGTGAATATGAATGTGAACGTGTATGAGAACGTACCTGTTGGTGAAGACTTAGTTGATAGGCTATACTCTCTTTGCCCGGTTTACCGTGCCACCCACTACCTCTGACACCGCCCCCGTGATCTGATGGTTCCTGCCGAGTGTGTACAGTTCATCCACTACTTCTGATCTCTGTTTTCTGCCGCCGGCCATCACCGGATCCCATCCACAGTAATGCATGGCAGTAATAGCAGTCAACCATCATGCTTTTTCATCATTACAAGTCAAAGTAATAGATATTAAAATATATGATGGGCCAATACACTGACCCGATCCGATCTTGTAAGGACTTAACAGAAATAAGGTAGTGACTAAGCCCAATAATATCAACACCCTATAGTGAAGATCCAGTGGACTAACTGAATAAGTAGGCCCAATCCATTCGGCCCAATGGGAGAAATATCACGACCCAACATCGCTTCTAGTTTTTTATTAAACAAAGAAGTTTAATAGGAAACTATAAATGACATCGGTTCAGGACAAAAGGAATTATAATAAGACCAATAAAGACCCAAAATACGGCTTACCGAAGCCCATCTGGTGAACATTAAATAGCAACATAAGGGGTTTATCTTCGCTGACCTCTACAGAAGTACCAACTGAATCGCCTTTAACTATCGAGGCTCAAGCCATAGAATGAAATACCGGTTTGGTAATAGCGTGCGTCCATGATACCGATGATCATTGGTTCGGACATAGTTCCATCATGGGCATCGCTTCCCATCAATTCGAACTGATTGATTAATAATGGTCATTTGCAAGCAAACACTACCTTCGGGTGCCTCCGTCTCAAATACAAAGAAACCGAAAAGGATACCGAAGAGAATGCCTAAGAGAAAGCCGAAGAGAATACCGCCCGAAGGGATAACGCCATCCGGAAGTCTATGAATCAATCTTGATGTTGCTCTCTTCAACAATGAATGACTTCGGAAGGATCTCGACAAGGTCAAAAAAGAGCTAAAAACGACCAAGGCCACTCATCGAGTTATCACAATGACGAAGAAGAATGAAGATCTGACCGAGTCTAATCAGAGCTTGGTGAAACAAAATAACAATATCCATGCTAAAGAAGCAAGATATCTAAAGACATCGTCAAAGTCTGAAGAAGAGCTCAAAGAGCTTCTGGCCCTTAGAGATTTGGGTCCGCCATCGATCAAGACTTTCGTAAGGAGATCCAGGCAGAATACAGAAAATCCGCCGAGCGAAAAAATGAACAATAAGATCGTCCATATGTATGCCAAAGGATATGAAATCTGCCGAAGTAAAGACAAGAAAAAGTTCGCCAAGGTAGATCCATTTTTTCTAGACTCTTTAGATGGTGACGATGACAAGGAAGAAGTTTCAAGACGACTCTCCTTATCTTTAGTCGTAGAACTTTCGTAAAAATTCTAACTTGTTGTGAGCAGTTAATATTAAAATATCAACTTCACGCCTTATTACTTATGAGTGAACATTTCTTGTCAATAATTGATCATCAATCAACTTGAAAACTGTGCAAGTGCCTCTTATCTTAAACCGTTAATCAATAATCAAGCAAATTATATAACAGTTAAGAACAATGATAATATAATCCGGACTCAACACTTGAACAAAATAAAGTAATGCATACTTATCGTTACCGGAGTGTGAGACAGATCAGTCAATAGGGTGAATTCGGCTGATCCTCTTTGCAACAACAAGATCTTGCTTACCGCTCGGGGTAGAAACAATTATAAGGACATTTGTTTACCACTCAGGGTGAAACAATTATACAAGGACCAAGATATAAGGATCAAGATATAAGGACCAAGATATAAGTATCACGGAATTTGTCTACCACACTGGGTCACAAATTCATAGGAACACTCCTGACAATAAGGCTGCCATCGAATGGCCAGCAAGTCCGACCATACCTCCTTACTCCAGTGGACCATTAATTTTACCGCCCTCGGTAAAAAAAATATAGGAACATAGGATTTGTCTACCACGCTGGGCAACAAATGAATGGGCTGCCATCGAATGGCCAGCGAGTCCTACCATACCTCCTTACTTCATTGTGAACTTAGACAACAGAATACGATCAATGTGAAAAAGTGACTTTTTATTGATAATGGACAATCATATGCATGACTTCCCAGAAATCGACTTGATCTCTATTGAAAATATTTCAAGCCCACTGCGATGCCAGTGTTCTTGATCTCGGAACCATCTAATGCCTTTAACCGATAAGTGCTCGGCTTTGATACTTCGATCACCTCATACGGCCCTTCCCGGTTCTAAGATTAACTTTCCGTGTGTTTTGAGCGTAGATGCTTGGCTTTCCGAGGACGAAGTCTCCTACTTCGAATCTGCAAGTTTGACCCCTTTGTTGTAATGCTTGCTGGCTCTTCTTCGATAAGTTACCAATTTGAGCAAAGCTACCTCTCCGACTTCTTCTAGCAGATCCAGTTGGCCTTCACCCTTCATCATTGTAGATCTCTTTGAATCGACCGATTCAAGACTTGAGATCCGATTTGATTGGGACTAAGGCATCGCATTACCATAGCCAATCGAAGGTGAATCCCCTGTGGTGGTCCCCGGTGTGATCCGGTAGCCCACAAAGACGCCGAGCAATTCTTCCGCCATCTTCCTTTAGCTTCATCCATCCATAAGGCTTGATCCCGCTCAAAGAACGTCCCCGTTGGTCACCTCGACTTGCCCATTCGACCGTGGATGAGCCATCGAAGTCTTCAGGTTGAACCCCAACTCCGTAAAAATCCTTCAAATTTTGATCCCACGAATCAAGGCCCATCATTCGATATCACCACTTGGGAATTTCAAGCGAAATATTACGGACTCTTTTCATGAACTTCAAACATTCCTGCTCTGTTATCAACCGAAGTGGCTTCGCCTCTACCCACTTGGTCATGTAATCAATAGCAACTATTACGAAGTTGACCTGTCCCTTAGCTTTTAAGAATGGACCCAGATATCAACCCCTGCATAAAGAAAGGTATAGGAGATAGAATCGAGTATAGCTCTTCTGGTGGTTGATGTGGGATCGGACTGTTGAGCTGACACTTCTCACACTTCTTTACATACTGGTAGCTTCCTTGAAGATCGTTGGCCAAGTAGCTTTCTAAGAATGGACCCGAAGATATCAACCCCCCACGTGGCTCGACAGTTCAAGGATAATCGTGATCGGTGAAAGAAATAATAGATCCTCGAAAAGGTCCGCAGCCGGCCTTTGGGGAGCACCGCCACCGATAACGATCGAATCCGGTATATCTCTCCTCTTCTTCCCTACCAACTTTCCTCATTGTTCATGGGTTATTACATCAACGACGTGTCTTGGCGGTGGTAACTGGAATACTTTGAGTGGGTAGGACCGTCGAAACAATTCGAATAAAGACGATCAAGATTTTGTCGACCTTGTTGGTCCCTCCCACCACGATTGAACCAAAGAAACCATTTTGAATCTTCCTCTCTACGAAATCTTTCAAATGCAACATTCATTATTATCGTGACCCGGTGACTTGATGATAGCCACAATATTTTCGGGTATCGCCTCGCCTCGGCTTCGATGTGGTCACGAGGCGGCTCATGAATGGCCGGTTCTCGATCGGTCCAAGATCACCGACCTATCGTGGTTCAACTTGGTGTAAACCTTGTTCACCTTCGAGAAGGGACGCAGTGGACGACTACTCTCTCTGTCGCCACGAATTATTGAACTTCTTCGAATCGCCTCCGGCCGATCATTGTATCCTCCCTTCTTCCTCGATCGCCGCCCGCTTTAGGATCATCTCGATCCTTTAACCGGGTAGAAGAAGGACGTTTTGTGCTATTCATAGCCTCCTCTACAACAATATATCTTTCGCTTTGTCAAAAGCTTCGCCAGAGCTCTTGGATGGTTGAACATCAACTTCTTCACCAACTTCTCGGACTTTATCGATCTAGCCCATTCAAACAAACCTACTACCTGGAGATCATTGATTTTGGACACCGACCAACCGCTTCTCCGAACCTCTTCACATATCGACCCAAGGACTCGTTGGTGAACCGCACGGACCGTGCTAATGAACCAAATGGCTTTCCTCTCCTTCGGTTGCTCCCAAAGCTGCATGGAACTTATCGCAAAGTTCGGTCCAAGAGAAATCAATCGACTCAAGAAAGTCCCCATCCACCGCCTCGCGATCTTTCCTCAATGTCGTAAATGTGTGGCACTTGGCAACATCGGTGAAATCATAATAATCCACGAGCCGGCCGAACGCTCGATTATGGTCGAAGTGGTCCCCGGACCCATCGTGACTCTCCATACGAGGCAACTTCTTGGTGACATCCGCTTCTCTCGAGAATATCCGGAGGAAAAAGGGATGCCTTCTTTTCCGGAGTGTCCTTCACCGTTGAACCTCACCAATCGCCGGAGCTCTCTCAACTCCTTCACTAAAAATCAACACCTTCGGCCGCGAGGAGACCTCTTTTTCCCGAACGATATTCCGCCTCCGAGTGGATCGACCTCCTCCGCCGATCCCATTGCCTCGTGGGGCTTCGGTCCTACTCCCGCGCATAATTCTCATCCTCCTGATGAGAATATTCACGATGCTCTCTTCTTCGGTTTCGCACGATCTCCCTCGACCGCTTCCTTCGCCGTCTTCGCCCCGATGTCGAGAACTAACGACCACCAGTTGTTTTCTTCGAGGCCAGGAGTTCTCGCGCCTCGATCTCCTCCTACCGTGAGAACGATCCCCTGACACATGTGTAGAATGCCCCGCTCTTTACCTCTCGTCGTGGCATCTCCTTATGCTTACTCCGCTTTGATCGAATGGCTAGATGCTTCGGCCCCTTAACTCCGCCGCACCAAGCATCTCGTTTTGGCTATATCTTCTCTCGCTAACAGAAACCTCAAGGCTTTATCTCGCTTCGCTCGCCATCTCGCCAACTTGGCGCCTCTGTCCTCCCGACCACTTTGCTGATGAGTCTTGGTCTGTGAGCCTTCCACCCGCCCTCGACCATGATCACGCTCCTTATCCGCAGATAGAAAACCAACCTCCGTCTGGCCCCACCATGGATCTTCTGACGGAGATCTCCGAATTATGCTTAGAGGCCGTGTCCTCGTGAGCACTTTTAGAAGGACCAGACGATCCTCATCAAACACGAGGCGTGATGAGCTAATCGCCATCGCTCGCCTCTTCTCAAGCGCATTCATCTCTACTCCTCATCATCTTCCAAGTAGATTAAATGATTGTGATTGAAAATTCCAATGACACTAGAACTCACGCCCTCCTTCTAGCGCCAATGTTAACGCCAAGATCTTCTCCAACGTCCTAATCACGTAAGACGCCCGATCCCGCAGACAGAAACACGATAAACACCACAAGCTCGACGGACGGATCACGGGATAGCTTAAAGCGTGAGAGTCGATATACGTGTTCACAAGGTTAACAATGGAGGATATAATGTCTAGTGTATTGAGAAAGACAATAATTCTCGGCCAGTGTATATGTGAATATGAATGTGAACGCGTGTGAGAACGCACTGTTTGTGAAGACTTAGTTGATAGTTATATACTCTTTTCCTGCCATCGTGCCACCCACTACCTTCCGACACCGCCTGCGTGATCGATGGTTCGCCGGTGTGTATGGATTCATCCACTACTTCGACTGACTTTCGTCACGCGGTCACACGGATCCCATCCACATTAATGCATGGCAGTAATAGCAGTCAACCATCATGTTTTTTCATCATTACAAGTCAAAGTAATAGATATTAAAATATATGATGGGCCAATCCACCTTGACCGATCCGATCTTGTAAGGACTTAAATGAAATAAGGTAGTGATTTAAGCCCAATAATATCAACACCCTATAGTGAAGATCCAGTGGACTAACTGAATAAGTAGGCCCAATCCATTCGGCCCAATGGGAGAAATATCACTACCCAACTTATCCAAAAATAAATTTTATGCTAACCACTTTCCATAAATTGTGATATTTTTCCCTCAAAAAAAGATTGGGGGAGGCAAGTGTCACACCATGGGAGCTGGAAACTCCAGCCAAATGTTATTTTTCGTTCTCTTTAATATTTCTTGAGTCAGTATTGTGTGGTTGCACCTGATACAGAGATCTTCTGAACCAATCAAGCGCGAGGATGAGGAGAGATCGATTAAATGAAGTTGGAAGTTTTCAAAGCTGAATCAGATAAAGGCGGAGAGTATTATGGTAAACACTCCGATACAGGTCATAAACCTGGCCCATTTGCCTTATTTTGTCAAGAAAATGGGAAGAGGCTATGGAGGCTGTTAGGAAAGGTGGGAGCTCTGAAAAGGTATTAACAGAAGTTATTCAATCCTTGAAACCTAAAGAAAGAAACTAGTATGTTTTGTTTTCTGTAGTATACCTGAGCTATAACCACCTGTGAGGGTACCACAGGCATGTCCTCTCGCACCGAGGCACGACACCTTCCGTGGCGGTGTGATCACCCACCGCGTCTTCGCTTTTGTGGTTCGGTGGGAGTTGGCCTGCTGAGGGTTCTTTGATGCAGTTAACTTTCTCCTCAGGTTGTTGGTCAGAAGACTTATAACTTTATTCTTTTTACCTAATTATACGTGATGAAATCTCATCATGTGTCACCAAGTATGAGGAAAAGTCCGACTGGAAAGTCTGGTCAACCCCTCGTGAGTGATGACAAAGCCATTATAAGGAAGTTAATACACTAATACTTGAGGTGGAAAGATTCATTAAGGAGGAAGTTTGTTCAACACCAAGAAAAATGTAAATGAAAGGAACTATTGAACTAAATATAGTTAGTAGTGACCAAACTACTGATACAAATGTAGTAAGTTCATTATTTTACATTATATTTCAAATTTTACTTGCACGAATTACCAAAAATATATAAAATTTCATTAAACTATGAGAAAGGTGATTAACAAAAAGAAGCCACCAAAGAAAGTCCTTATTTTTATGAGTAAACTCTTTATCTCAACAATGACTGATTTGATATAGTCAGTATTCAGTGTCCCAATATAACAAAAAAAAAAAACTAACAAAATATAATTGGGCAAAGGTGCAAAAAATGCCCTGATGTTTACCCGAAATCCCACTTCCACCCTTAACTTTTTTTTCTTCCAAAATTGCACTTCACGTTATAAAATCCACTCCCGTTAACGATACTGTCAACTAGACAAATGGGGGTTACATTTGGACAAATTTTAGTGACACGTGGCAAGGTGGGTTTAACGTGTACAAAAATAAAAAATCTGCTCTGTAATTGAAGAGAATAAATCTACCAAAAGAGGGAAAAAACCCTAGCAGTGGTAATTACTCCACTCACAAGCACAATCAAAATGAATCAGATGGGATCAACATCTGCAAATTCAAACCCTCTCACTCATATTGGTTTCATAGACAGAGCAGCCACAGTCTATGGCGATTGCCCATTTATTATCTACGACAATACAACCTTCACATGGTTGGAGACTGACTGCCGGTGCCTCCAAATCGCTTCTTCTATTAAATCACTCATCGGGAGAGGCGATGACGTATCGATTATAAGATCTATTACAAAGTTCTAGTAGATCTATTATAAATGGGAGCAAAGGAGTAGTTTTGCAGTTGTGCTAATTACAATTACCAGAAAGGCATCACGAACGGCGAATTACACTGCCGTGAAGCCACCGCTTCCCTATCTTCTTTCTATCATCGTTGAATTAATTTGAAACTATTCTTCACATGGTAAAACCCTAATTTCGATAATTTCCGTTTAATTTAACGAATTATATGTTCATTCGAATTTCTAAGATCTAATATTTGTTGTTTTTAATTGTCTAATGTTTTTTAACAAACTAGATTCTTGGTTTATTCAAAGTCATGTGCTCCAATTTCTCCTCGATGCATTTTTTGTTTGTAATCAATTAGTATGTGTTAATACCACAAGTTTAAGCCGAGGATGGAAATTTTCATTACTTTCCTTTAATTTGTTTTGGAAATATTGATATGTTGGACTGATCAATGGTTTTCTTTTAGTTTTTTTTGGTTGTTGTTGTGGTTGTTGTTAGTGATAACAAAATAGGATTTGTTGTGAGTTTTGGTAGTGATTTTGGGGGTGGTTGTGGGTTGATTCGCTAGTATTTTTTCTTTCTTATTTGTTTGTTTGGTTGCTGAGAAAATTGGAGAAACCGAGAAAGATTTGGTGGTAGTGGTGGGTTTAGTTGATGTGGCAGCGACGGAGCAGCCTCTGACCATCGCGAGTAAACCCCAACCTTCATCGATTTTCTTCTTCTTTTTGTTGCTCTGCTTTTGGAGAGAGAAAAGTAAATAAAAGAGGAAGGCGTTGACCTTTGGAGGAAAGAGAAAAGTAGACAAAAGAGGAAGGCGCCACGTGTTAGCCACATCAGATAGGTTTTAATCCATTGGTCTAGTTGGCAATATCGTTAACAGGAAGGGTATAGTTGAGCTGAATTTTATAACGTCAGGGGTACTTTTGAAAAAAAAAATAGGGTGGAAGTGGAATTTCGGGTTAAATATCAGGGGCATTTTTGCACCTTTGCCCAAATATAGTTATATGTGTATGTGTATGCACAACAGAATACCTCGCCAGCATTAACAATGATCACATGGGGAGTAAAATTTGCACCAACAGAGTATTCCACCAGCTTGCCTACAAAATAATTTTGTTGTTTTAATGATTCTTTAGCTCAGACAAGATTTCAAGTTTGCGTAAATGGCATTTCTGAATCTTAAGACGTACTCCCTCCGTCCCATAATATATGACATTTTAGGTGATTTTATTTGTCCCAAATTATTTGACGTTTTAGAAAATTTAGGACAATTAATTACAATCTTTCCAAAATTATCCCTCATGGGAAAATGTTACAAATGAGATAGAGTATGAGATAAGTATGGTAATAAATGAGAATTTAAGGGTATTATAGATAATTATATTATATTTAATTATTTCTAATCATTTCCTTAATTCTTGTACACAACTCTAAAACGTCATATATTATGGAACGGAAAGAGTACTATTACAATCTCAAACTATAACACCAAACCACAAGGTCTGACTACAAAAGGCAGTAACTAAATAATGCAAAAGCAGAAAACATTAACTGCAAGAAATTCAAATCAGACACATAGTCTAGTTTCCAGACACATACAACATTCATTCCCAAACATCCATCAATAAGAACACAAGAATCTCACACCAATGTGATACCACTTCATAATCTAATTTTAGTAACATGTGGTCTCGTATGTAACAGTAAATTCAAATGAAACACTAACGACAAGTAATTTTAAAAAATCCCAAAGGACAGAACAGGAATCATTCATTACCTGGAATCAACTCCGATTTATGTTTCTTCTTATATGAGTCCATTGGCTGTCCTTTACTATGTTTCCATGTTGAATAGTCTCCAGTCAGCGGAATTGAAGCCGAAATCGGCATAGGAGACAATGCCACCACACCCTTTCCATCAGGTCCATATTTCCTCGGCCTCCCCCTCTTCCTTTTCACTTCCGTGCCTGGTGCTACTCCACTAACCGGTGTAGCTGGCGGTGCGGCCATTGCTGGTGGTGCCACCACTGCCGGTGCTACTGCTGCAGCCAGTGCAGTTCCAGCCACCGGTGCTACTGCGGGTGCCAGTGCCAACGGAGTTGTAGTTTCGCTGAATTGGCCAGGGTTTTCACTCCGGTAAGTATCTGGAACTTCCTCCCCTTTCATAACCCCAGAACTCTGTAAATTTTCCTTCCCCTCCATTCAAACACCCAAAAGCAAATAAACCAAAATTCTAAGACCCAAAAAATACTAAAACTTAATCCCTGGACAAAAATGTTCAATTCATTTTATACCTCAAACATTCAAAAATACTCAAAACAACCGTCATTCAGTACAACATTTCAGATAAAAAAGCAAAAATGATGCAATCTTTGTAAATAACAGAGTCACAAAATCAGAAATACTGAACAATTACACACCCAACTGCAAACAAAATAAACTTAAAAGAAACTGAGCCTGGATTCTTCTAAGAGTACAATCTAACTACAAAACTCTACAGTTAAAATATATATACTGTTTCATAACTTAATCTATGCCATTGGAGAGTATACACAGCTTCAAAGACGAAATTTGATTCATAAAACTATGACAAAAAAATTATTTTGAAATTCTTCAGGAAATGAAATTAGGGTTTTGCAAGAAAAAGAAGAAGAGACGAAAAATAAAGTTGAAAAATGAAAAGAAATAATTTATAAATGTAAATAAAATATTCCGAAATTAATTAATAATTAATATTTAAATTGCAGAATTCAAAGTATTGATTTTGGTTAAGAAAAAGCTTTCAAGTCCGTCTTGGAGATTTATTTATTAAAAGGAATTATAATGGAAAAATAAAATAAAATTATTGTAATTGAAATATGATATTTTGGAAAAGAAAATTCCTTTTGTTTTTAAATTTGTAAATTTAATTAATTAAAGCTGTAAAGTAAAGTTGGAGCTTGCCAATTTTCCAGGCTTTGACCTGTTCTTTGTCTTTTTCAGATAAATTAAATTTGACAACATAAATTGCTCTGCCCTTTTGTATGATAAAATGGAAGGAATGGAATGGAGGCTGAAATAATTTATTCCATCGTCTCCCTTTCAATCACTAATTTTAGAATATATGAAATACAAAGTTGGAAGAGAGAGCTTGAATTGATGAAGAAAACACAATTCACATATCCTCCTAGTCTACTCCCATTACACGTAGACCATTTACATACACACGTATATAGTAACAGAGAAGTCAATATAGAATTGACTTTTAACGAACCCATCTGAATAATTTTTTTTACAGAAAATCATGCAGTAACACCAATACTTTTTGTCACCTAATAATCAAACTTGTAGGACAGCTTTTGGATGTGTTCTGGGAAGCACAAACCCTGCTCTTCGTTCCTCAAACGAGTATTCAATCTCTTCAGGAATCTCTCTAATCAGAGCAGCAATTGATTGAGGAGCCGGAGTCTGTTATGATCCTAATTGCAAGGTATGGAACGTGTGTCCCACATCGATCGTATAGGACTTTAATGTGGGGTATTTATAAATTTTGAGCTCTCCCATAGTTTATAACCATTGGTATCAAAGCCAAGCCAGCCCGCGTGGGCTCCGGGACTGCGGAGCTTGTATCTTTGATGTAAGGTATTTATAAATTTTCAACAAAATTGATCTTGGAAGGAGTAGCGTATTGTAACTTGCAATTGTTTTCTGTAACGTCTCGTTATGCCTCCTGCTCAGATCTTCCAATAAGTTTACTGCATTGGGGGGTTCGGTGATTCTGTGGACGATATGGGCGAGAAAGGCTTGCGCACCATGGGTGACTCTACTTCTTGAGCATTAACTGCATTGAAAGAGTGCTTCTTCACAGGAAGACCAGCAATGTCCAAGCCTCTCCTTCCTAAAATGAAGATAGAAAAAATAAGATTCAACAAATTTGTGATTGAGAGACAATATATAGTCAGGTCAGGTAAGAATTGAGACGATGTATCTTGTACACTCAAGAGGATTACACCTATGTCCATTGTCCAATATCTTCTGCTTCCGTAAACCGCTAGATACAAAAATATAAGTTGTTGGAGAAGACGTGGTTTGTCAACAAACTGACAAGGGAGTATTGGGGATCTGTTTGTAAACTTGTTGCATGTATGGTTTTCAACTGGAATCCCTAACTTAATATTTTTCCTGGTAAAATCAACTAAATTACGAAGTTATAACAATGCTTTACTCTGAATTTCACCACTCAACCATAGAAACATGTAAACCCTTGATCCCCAAAACAAAGTAATATGAAAGAATATTTTTTTACAGAAAATTACCAGCTGATAAAGCTACAATTCCATCATCCCTTCTATGATTTAACCGGTCATTTTGGTGAAGGCATTCGTTCTTTTTGGTTTGACGTGTATTGGGAGTACCTTTAATGGAGTGAAGTGGATCAGCTTTAGGAGTTTGTAATGTCGCTCCTCCAAGTGAGTCTTTTGTTGCTCACCACCACACGACAAACTAGGACCTTTTTTTACATTCTGGGGTTTCACGGGGCTTGGTTTTGATCCAAATAGTGCTTCCTGTTCTGCTATTAACCGTCCCTGAAGTTTCTTCTGATCCTGAAAAGGAGGAATAATTGTATGATTGGGTCATGATTAAGATATGTTGGCTTACGTGAAACCATCCATGTGTAAACCATGATTGAGAAACTAAAGGTCTGTACCCTCTGCCCTCTTGCGTTCTTGCTCTTTTTCATGTCGTAAAATGTTATACTCCTCAAACATGAAAAGAAGTCGAATCTGAACAACTACATATAGCAGGAAGTGACTAACATAATTTACTGATAAGGTACAAATTGAAAAGTCAGAGATAAAAAAGAGAGAAGCACTCACGCCATCATAAGTGAACTCAATTCCACTCTCATTTTCCCATGCACTGGTTTTCAAAGCTAATGTCTCCACCATTCCTGTCCCAAATGATGCCAAAAATATTCGATAAATTATTAAAGAAAGGAAACAGTCTCCAAATTAATACCGGATCGTTTTTGTTTTAAGCAACAAAAAATCTAATCTGATCAAAATAATTTTTGACACATTCAGCTATATAATTTGGACACTTAATATACATCAGCTTGCTTATTTTGTTTTCAAATCCCCAATTGACATAGAAATAAAAGGGCCGTTTATCCACCTAGTGCAAATCTTACCTGGAAGTTTATTAACCAGAGCACGAGCTTTCTCAGCACGCTTTAGAGTAAGATGAGCTCTCCCAGCATTGTATCGATTTTCATCCTGAAAAAAACATGGTAAGTGACATCCAAACAAGAGGATCTATGTAAAATAACATACTATTAAGTATTAACCACCAAAACAGAGAATACACCGCACCCTGTTATACTCCTCAAGCCAGCACTCCTCCTCACATGCAGCCATCCACTTCTCAACAACTTCTTCAAGTATTTCTTTTCTGCTAAGAGATTCCTCGTTTACTTTACCAATTTGAAGTTCTATTTGTTTAAGGATGTAAGCAGCCACAGCTCCTATGTACAAATTACAGAGAAGAATGAGACAAGATATTGTGTACACCACCATAGAGAAAAAATGATTATTATAGAATATGGTATATATCTTCTCTTGTGTACAAACTCTCCATACCAATTTCAATAGCTTCTATAGCAAGTTTCATTGCACTATCTGATTCGGGAATCATACGTGTCTTCCTGCAAATCTCCTCTAGCTCAGACCTCTTCTTGAAAACAAGCTCTTTCATTTTGCTTCCTTTCAACTCTTCCAGCCGGGACATTTCTGCCTCAACCTGCATGATAGTTTTACATTTTATTTAATTACACAACAGGAGATCCAAACACTCAATGTGAATAAATAAATAACTTACATAATTAACGAAGTCTATGGAAAGCATGTTGGGCTCCTTTATTTCATGTTCTGAAGCAGCTATGTTGCAGGTAACATTTTGAAACATCTGCCGCTCTTCAATGGGAATATCCATCAAATTCCATAGTTCCAGCATGGATGTTGCAAGGTCTTGTAGCTGCCACAATTTAACGGGTGTTAATCAGCAGATTAAATTGAAAATGATTCCATAGTAACTAGTAGTTAATATAAAGCACTATTTACCCGCTGCATCCTCTGTATCTTAACCTCTCGCAATCTTTGTATCGCAACTGCCAAACTCTCTATAGTATTATTACTTATGCTCTTTGGTCCTTCCGAATCACCTCAACTGGGGTGAACCTCGTTAACAGTTTGCTGAAAATCCATACCAAGCACAGTGAGTTCAATGAATTCAGGTGATCCAGAACCTGCTTCAGACGATCGCTCTTCATATATATAAACATTAACAAACATAAGTAAAAAAAAATCTGGTTTAAAAAACTTAGTGAATCACAACTTTTGCAATGTATATTATAGATAATTCAAAAAGAATACCTTTTCTTTTTGAAGGGCCTGGACTTCTCTATGAACTTCTTCAAGTTTTCTTATAGACATATCAGTTTCATCAACAACGGTGCTAATCGTAGTGAATTTGTCAGACCTATAAATTTCATTTCTTATCTTTTGTATTTTCTCTAGAACTTCGAAGAACTGGTTTCTTCTATCTAATTTCCTCTTCCGCATCTCTTCTAATTGTGGAAGAATGGTCCTGAGTTCGGCCTTCAAGCTTCCAGGAGTTTGATCAAACTGAAGAAAAAACAACAAATTTAAAGGTTCTTGATTAATGTTGTATATTTTGAAACTGCGTCAATACTATGAGAGCGCCTCATATACTTGGATAAAAATGATCATGTTTCATTTATTATGAGAGCACCTCTTAAATCATCTATGTGACAATTTAAAATAGCAACAATCAGATCACAATAGAAATTTGATTTGTGTTGCATTTGGTTAATTTCTTCAAGTGCACGACGATACATTTATACAAAACCTCTACCCCAAGCAGATTTCTGATTATTATGCTTCAGTTTATATTCATAACCAATTTAATAGTTTTCAAAACTGTTCACACTCATAGAAATAAAAGGTCTACTGATGTAAAACTTCGAGTACTGACTTATAAATATTTTAATGTCCAATTCCACTAAACCATTTCAAAACTTAGGAGCTGCAAGCTCTGCTTTGGCATCAACAATTGTCTGTTGTAGCTGAGCTCTACACCTGTTTGTTGTATCTACTTTTCTTCTGTATACCTCTAGGCACTCCTGTTCAAGCTCAAGAAGCATTTTATCTCTTTCAGTATCAGACTCCCCAACTTCATCCCATATTATCTGATGGTTAACCAATCAATCCACAAATATATTAAGATTGTTATCAAGTTATGGTACAAACATGAAAGTTTCAACAATAAGTTTGGTATGAAAGATGTTAAAATGGAAAAGAAGTAGAAACCTGGAGTTCATATAGAAGAGAGCCACATGTTGTCTCTACTTTCAAAAGTGGATCACTTTGAGAGACAGACATGTCAGAGAAATACAACCTGCCAACATTTAGAATAATATAAGATTTATCCATGAATAATTACAATCAACTGCAGCTAATACTCAAAATGCAGCGTAGTTGATTTACTTTATTTTTTCCGACAACCAATATGGTAAAACAAATGCTTCCTTGATAATCATTTGGAATTGATAAGATATGACAAATGACAGCCTTCGTATTTCCTATGCACAGTTTTGACCTTGAACACAGTAGACTACTTATTTATCAAGTGATAAAGAGAAGTAACTTCTGTTGGCGTGTGTTTGTCATCAGTCTCAAGGATTCAAATTGATTTCTTTTTATTTACCAAGTGATAAAGTGAAGTAACTTCTGTTGGTGTGTGTTTGTCATCAGTCCCAAGGATCCAAATTGAATTCTTTTACTATGGAAGCACTAAAAATTAAATAAGGAGGTTTTACATACTTCATACTCCCTCCGTTCCTTAAGTCGTTTTAGACATGTGCACAAAAATTAAGGAAATGATTGAAAAATATTAACTATAGTATCAATTGTCTATAATATCCTTCACCTCACTTATCTCATAAATATGGATCAAAAATAGTAATCAATTCTCCTAGATAACCACAAACGACAAATAATTAGGAATATAAAAAAAAGTCTAAAACGACCTACATATAGGAATGTAGGGAGTATAATGCTTTACTGTCAGAAGAATAATTTTTAAATTCTGAGTAGTGTGAACTTCTCAACTTAAACTGATATACTGATACAATAATTTCCATGTAAACTTCTTACTGCATTCATATTATTGAAATTCAGCTAGCTTGGCCAATTTCGCTTAGCATGAAAAAGGAAGCCGCTCTTACTTCTTGACCTTCCTTAGCTGGCAATTTGGTTGCATATCAATCATGAAGACCTAATTCGTGCATAGGGGTAAGGTAACCAATTCATAAATAGAGCTAAATTAAATAATCTCGTTAAAATCATTTTTCGAACTTCCTTTAACAAAACAAAAGGCAAGATTTACTAGCTCCTAATCTAAAAGAGTGATGTTCGGCTAACTCAATTCAAATCAAATCTAGCCCAATTCAAAGCAGTGGATACATAAAATGCAAAAATTAGATTGCTGAGAAAATCATACGTTAAACCTTACTTATCCTGTTGCCAAACCCCAAAATTGCAAGTACTTAATTTCAGATTAGCTTAACCAAAGGAGAAGAAATCGACAGTAACAACAATTTAATCTCAAAAAATACCTTAAACAAAGTTCCCACAATTTGAATGTAGGTGGAATTTATCATAGAAATTCAAAACCAGAGTGCAAATCTTTAATTTGTCTGGGAACTTGTTTCGAACAGATCACAACAAAGTTTCAAATTTGGGAAAAGAGTAATCTTTTAAAGAATTTGACCGTTGAGGACGAGCGTTAAATATAGGGGTTTTATTAAAATAGTACGACGAGGTCGGGGGTTTGTTATGTTAATTTTACAAAGCATACGGGAAAAATACGAATGACGGGATCTGACGCCGAATATGTTACAAACCTGTGAAAGCATCACGTCGTAATATCCGTCCGTGGGCCGGCCCATTGTCTTCGTGCACAGAATCGAAACTTTGTTATCCGAAACTCATTCATACAAGCTTAATAACCGCGCAAAAGATAAGCTTAAAAAAAAGCTGCGCAAAGATAAGCTTAAAAATGATTTTTCAACTAAATTTTATACATGACATATATTTTAGTTGATATCAAATCAACTCAATAGTCTAAATTTAAATTTAATGACTTAATAATTTAATATTTTTTTCTTATTTATTTATTTTTTTACTCAATTTTTATTGACAAAAAAATATATTGTATCTTTAATATAAAATTTGTATTAAATTTTTTGAAAAACATTCTTTTTGAGTTGACTTTTGAAATAACAAAATTTATAACTATTAAAACATAAAAAAAAAAAAATTGAGCTACCGATTTATATATTATATAATGCGTACAAACTGTTTTTTATTATTTTTATTATTTCGTACTTTTTTCATTTCATATTATCTTATCATTGTTGATTTTTAAAATTAACTTAAATTTGTAATACACATTTCCTCCAATTCCATTAAATACATCAACTATCTGATCTTAATATTTTTTTTAGTAATTATCAAAATATGATGGTGGATGATATTAAGATCAATCCTATAAAAAATTAAAATTGTCGATAATATTTTCACCGATAAAAGTCTCAAATAATTTTCGTTCATTAATTTTTTGATGAAAATTTTTCATGTTTAATGTCAAATGGATAAAAAGTTTGGATTGCTTTTATTTTTGAAACAATTATGATATTCAAGATAATAAATTAGTTGACCTAAGATCAATTTCAATCACACGATTCACAATTATAAAAATATGATGTATTTAATGAAATTAGAGGAAATGTGTAATGAATGGGACCCAAATCCAAAATTGTCATAGTTTTTTTTAATCAATATAATGATGAATATTGTAAACCATTTAAAATATTATTTATTGTAAGTTTTATTATTTCATAATTTATAACGAAGTTGTCTCAATTTCAAATTTAAAAATATTTTAAAATAATTTTTAAAAATTAATAATAATAATCATATAATTTAAGACTGATAGTATAATTAAGAGCATTCAAAGTTCTTGAAATATTTAAATAACTTCAAAGATGAAAAAGTTTGATAGGGTAACTTTGGACCATAGACCGATAAGTAACACCTATTCTCTCAAAAATGTACCAAAGTGATCGAGTATATGAAATAAACAATCATAAGGGTAGGCCTCGTAATTTGGCTGATATAACCCCCAAGTTACTATAATTAATTACTCCATAGACTAACCGGATATGTGATGTATGACAATAAACAAATCATCATTATAAGAGTTATTGCAAAAGTTTTTAGTTGAATTATAATTATCGACGTATGTGTATATCTGTGAAACGTAAACATTAAGAAGTGTCATACTTTAATTTATTATATTTTATTACATACAATTTCACGTTGATGGGTAGCAATAAAATATCGTCGTCAAATATTTATCGATGTGTATATCATTATCACGACATTACTATTCCATTCCAGTAATTTAGTTTTGTAAATTTAGTTATAAACATGCACACAAAAATATTCTCAAAAATTACACTGATTCAACTATTCAGACTATTTTTATTCAAAATAAATACACTAAATAATTGACAGATTCAATCATTTCATTGAGCTCCATTCTTCTACAAACAAACACTCTTACCCGTTTGAAGCCCAGGTCGGTCTTATTCAAGATTCATACATAATATCACGATACAGCCCAACCTTATATATAAATGAGGTTAGGCTGGTTTCGAGCCCAGTTTTTGGAGTAATTTTCAGTTTAATATAAGTACTATTATCATTGGGCTGGTTGGAATCGTTCAGCTACCAAGTCGGGTCGGATAAGCAACAAGCACATATTCGCTTGGCCGTTCTTTCTACAAGAAAATGAGCAAGTCTCAGCGGTGTCAGACAGTGTCAGTGTTGCCAATTAGACTTGGCGTAGAATTTACAAACATCCCGCCAAACGGTTTAAGCTTCCCAAAACCCTAGTCTTTTCCTTCTTGCCCTGCAAATATTTCCATCTCTGTACAGAAAGTATACACTCATATACACATCAAGCCCTAGAAATCATAAATCAAAATGAGTTACGCGGCGTACAAGATGATGCACCCTCCAACGGGTATAGAGAACTGTGCGTCGGGATTCATCACGCATTCAAATTTAGAATTTGCGCCCAAAGTTCCGTTAATTCAGACCGACGATTTAGACTCTGATTGGCCTTCCACCAAGCCCGTCGGTTCAATTCCTAACCTTGTCGTCACGGCCGCTAACGTTCTCGAAGTTTATGCAATTAGGCTTCAAGAAGAAAGTAACAGCGGGGACTTAAAAGGAACAATTGAGCCAAGGCGTGGTGGCGTTATGGATGGTATATCTGGAGCTTCTCTCGAACTCGTTTGCCATTATAGGTGTGCCTCAAATTTATAATAATGCTATCTTTTTAGTCTAGCATGTTGTTGCATAAAGCAATTTTTAATTGAAATTTATTGTATGATGGTTGCAGGTTGCACGGTAATGTTGACTCCATGGCTGTATTGTCTATTGGAGCTGGTGATCGTGGTCGGAGAAGGGATTCTATCATATTAACTTTTGAAGACGCTAAGATTTCAGTTTTGGAGTTTGATGATTCAATACATGGACTTCGTACAAGGTGATTCAAGCTATGCATCCTTTTGCATTGAGTGTTCAAAAACTGAATTATCATACTATTTTAGTGCTAAAATAAGTGTTAACATATAAAAGTCTAATATTTTTGGAGGTTTGACGATTTAATCAGGGCCATGATTATAAAATTTATGCTAGGATTAAAAACCAAGAAAAATATGATTGTGTCGTAGAGTTTTTTTTCAGGTGAACATGGATTATCTTTTGTCGTACTTTGCTGGAGGAAGTACTAAACGAATCCGGAACTGGCTTATATTTCAAAGAAACCATCACGCAAAGAGAATGCATTAACTTAATTCTAGTTGTTTCAAATATGATGGACTAGGCCATCTCTTTTGAACTGATATATATACCAGAGTTGATCCTAATGAAGATTTTAAGTTTATTTTAGAGTATTGGCCGTAAATATATCACTCCTAGAAGGCTAGAAATATAGTTACAGAGATGATGCTTAATTTGGAAATAATCAAGGAGGAAGATGTCACTCCTTCCCTCTTCTCTGTCCCCGGACCATAAGTGTTATACATAGTTTGTGTGTTATGCTACTAAATAATGGTTCTTGATACTTTTTTTTGTATTTCTTCAGCTCAATGCATTGTTTTGAAGGTCCAGAATGGCTGTATTTAAAAAGAGGTAGAGAATCTTTTGCCAGAGGCCCATTGGTTAAGGTTGATCCTCAGGGACAGTGTGCTGGGGTGCTTGTTTACGGCGTACAAATGATAATACTGAAGGCTGCTGAGGTCTTTTTTCTCCTTCTGTATATTTTCTTTGTAACCTTACTTATTTCTCACATTAATTAGTTGGAGTTTGGGAAAATTTCTCAAGCCAACTACTTTTACTTTAATATTGGGGCAATATTGGCCCAAATAGGATTGTCGATATGGTTATAATCAAATCTCTCAATCAAAATGTTGAATCATCAATCACAGATCATTCTATTCCATAAATCGTTTCTTAGTCGTCTCTGAATAATTTGATAGTCGTTAAGTTTTGATGTTAACTATAACATGGTCTTAGTTTTTTTGCTCCCTTATGTGCTTTTCAACTTTCCTATTCACGAGCACAGTTTTTCTAAAGCACATCTTATAGTGTATTCCATGGATGATATTTTTTAATAGTTAGTGTGTAAGAGATGTATGTTTGTGGCAATATGTTCTGATAAAAAATGATTTGGCATTTCCCGTAACGGAGTGATTCAATTATTTCACAATGAAAATTAGTCCCGTATCCCCTTCCTATCATAAAAAGCTGTTGGAATTCCTAGCAATATTAGAATCAGGAATATCTAGCTAGATTTTTCTCCCCTTTATTCAGTCAATAAGCGTTTCTAGTTTTATGATAAAATATCCTATTAGCAGTTACAGTCAGTCTCCATCTGATGTATCCCCTTGCTCTCTCCAAACAATAAGAACAAGTAATTCAGGGCCTACAATTGAACTTTCAAAAGGGCACCTAAGGTCATGGGTTTCATAAAAGATCTAGTGTAGCAAAGTATTCATCATTTGATTTCTCTTTCCGAAAATTGATAGTAAATGCTGCTTCACTAATGTTAACTGTTCCTAATCTGCCTAATTGACTTCATCTTTATTAAATCTAGGTTAGTTTTTATTTTTGGGAACAAACTCTCTTCATCAAAAGTTTAGTCTCATTTCTTCTTTATCACTTTCATTGAGCACGATGGCTCTGAAAAAACAAAAATGATACAAAGCTCTATATAAAAAATCCCACTTTTTGTTCATGTATTGCGTCAAATTTAGGGATTTTCATGTTGCTCAAAATTATGCAAGCTGGTACTATAAGCTCACTTGGTTGGGCTTCATGTTAAACGGATTTTTACCATAGGTCATTTTCCAAAAAGCAATTTCAGGAGTCTTATTATTCATTTATTTAGTTTTGATCAAAGCTACCCCAATTAGTTTGATAATAGGCATTGTTAAGTACTTTATTTTGACCAGGATTCTTAAATTTTGAATGTTAGGCTGGTGGTTTTGTTGGGGATGACAATGCGTTTAGTGCTGGAGGTGCGGTCACTGCTCGTATTGAGTCGTCATACGTAATCAGCCTGCGAGACCTGGATATGAAACATGTGAAGGATTTTATATATATACATGGTGAGGCTTCTTGGCAGCCTTTTAAAGTAAAGTGGGTACAATTTTTATATAACTAAAATATTCAGTTAATGGCAATTTGAACCATTTGGTTCCTTTTTAAGGTTTAAACAAAGGTTTTCATGTTTGAAATCATTCTATTATACAGATTTAAAACTTTACGTGCCAAACACTTTGAGAATGACAATGTGCATATCCTGCAGATATGAGCATTTCATTATTTTGTCACGAGTTATTAACTTTATTCTATATTTACAATAGATAATAAAAGTATTCTAAAAATCCCGCCTAGGTCTAATTAATCCTCGTGGACCTCGCCTAGTCACTAGGCGGTCCTCTTCGGCTTCAATTTGGCTGCACCACCTAGGCAGAATCAGACATCTACTTTGAAACTTTACAATACCTAAAGTGAATTTGTTAAGTATTAAAAGATTGTTTTTTGGGTAACATAAGAAAATGCCTAGTCCGCCTAGGGAAAGGCCTAGGGCCCCCCTCCGCCGTTTAGGTTCGCCTAACAATTTTTAGAGCACTGGGTAATAATTTGCTAAAGTTTATCTAATACATGCTAATGTGTTTTGTCTGGTGGATAAAAATGTATTCTAATTTATTATGTTACTGAATTAGTTACCGTAAGCTTACTTTTATTACTGCCAGTAATCATGGAGATAGTGTTATGTCCTGAAAAAGGTGTCATTATTTGAATTTTGGGCCGAGTCTACTAGCTTGAGCCTGGTTAAACAACTTTAGTTAGTTGCAAATCTTCACCATTTTTGGGTTCGAGTGAAGTAGAATTTGATATGCGATCAACTTTTCTCAGTTAATTCAGTGGGCATTGAACGTCAACTACATTTCCTAAAGTCTTGTTATGTGTGATCGTTTGATGTGGCATGGGCTTCAAGGGTGTGAAATTGAGCAATGGTTTCTTACCTTCAGAAAAAGTGGCTTGCCTGGTTTTGGCTTACAGTTGTTGAAGGAAGAATGGATAACTTCTCCACCCCAATGTTTAGAAGGAGAATGTGGGTCAGTGGCTTCAATTTTATTTTGGTCTGGTTTAGGAAGAGGTGGATTTCATCTGTTGGTTTTGGGTTTCTTTTGAACCTGTGCCTCTTCCATTCTGTTGGTGATCTGTGTGGGGTTTTGTAGCGCTGTAGGATTCAGTTGGCTGTAACCTTGGTAGGGTTTGAATTAAGGTTCGCGATGGGACGCTATGTTACTGGAATTAGTCTATATTTCTGTCATTTGTGTTACAAGGCTGGATTACTGCAGCTTTTTGGAGTCGACACTTTCTAGATTTTTGTGTTATGTGCATGCAAAGTTTGGAGACTCATTTAGTCATGCTCATCTCTTTCATCATAGCCCTATGGTGAGGAGTCTGTTGAGTTCCTTGTTTCATTTATTACATTAATAAATTAGTAATCAAATATAGTGGCGATGGATTTTTTGGGACAAAGGATATCTTATCCCACATTACAGTCTTACAATTTTGTATTTGTTTTACAGGTTATATTGAGCCCGTCTTGGTTATTCTTCACGAACATGAGCTTACTTGGGCAGGGCGAGTCTCATGGAAGCATCATACTTGCACAATTTCAGCCCTTAGTATTAGCACAACTTCGAAGCAGCATCCACTCATTTGGTCAGCCAGTGTAAGTTTTTATTTAGTTGAAACATATCTTGAAATTACTTAAGCTCTGTTATTCTTATAAAATATCTTATGTTATTAATTAGTTGTGATGCAACACCCTGGCCTCTTAAACTAATTCTCCCTCTGCCCAAAAACAAGAGAGTATTTGCTTGGTTGCTTCGGTTTACTTGTTACATAGAAAGTTAGTTCCTCATATATAAACATGTTGTCACTAATGACATTGCTGAATGATCTTTTATGCGCTTTAAGATGTGGTAATTGGAAAATGCATTGCAATTGTACCATCTTGAATTCGAGTCTGGATATCTTTCTGCGTTTTGCAGCCGCATAAGGCATATACAAAGGATGCTATCAAAGGTGGTGTTTTTTTTATGGTCTCCATTTATGTAATGAGACGGTTAAAAAGTCGCCTCAAGGTTGTATCATGCAAGAAAACAAATTATGGTTGTGATCTGTTTTTTAATTTCATTTCATTCTTTGGTAAGGATATGGCATTGTGTTCCGGAAAATGTACACTGTTGTCTATAATCGTGAATAGCTAATTTAACTGGTTGTTTCAGTCCATCTGATCATGAACTTTAAACTTTTTGGGTTAGGTCCAAATGGAAATACAGATAGTATCTAATCCATAAATTGTTAGTTTTTATTAGATATGTTTTATGTATAGGAAAACATGGTCTAAACTATAGGCTAGCTCAAGACTTCTAAATTGTGAAAGATTGCAGCATTTATATTGAGTTTCATTTGTTCTTTCTTGTTATCAGAATCTTCCACATGAGGCATATAAGCTTCTTGCAGTGCCCTCTCCAATTGGTGGAGTTATCGTAATTAGCACAAATACCATTCATTATCATAGTCAGGTAAATCACTTTATTACTTGTGTAGATATCTGCTGTGATTTTAGTTGTTTATGCTTTTTTCTTTTTTCTGTTTTGAATTGTTGATTTGCTTGACAGTCAGCATCATGCGTTCTGGCGTTGAACAACTTTGCTGTTTCTGTTGACAGCAGGTCAGGTTTTCGTCCCCAGGGTTCCACCCTCTATCCCTGTCTCCCTCTCTTCCCATCTCCCACTTGATTTTTCAGTTTTAAGATTAGCCTTGTGGCGACACAACAAACTTATACTAATTAATTGATACTCTATTATTTTTATCATGCTAGAAGACGACGTTCAATATTCCATATATCTTTGAACGTTACAACTTATTATAATTTATTTGAGGGGTTTGTTATTAATTTGTTTCATCTTGTTTAGCGCGCATGCACACATATATAAAATACGCGTCATATTAATTGATATGCGAAACATGTTTGCATAATATATATATATATATATATATATATATATATATATTATAAGCATGCACATATAGAATACTATATTCTACCCGGATTGATTATGGACTTTATTCTAGTTTGGTTCGCTAGAGCCACCAAATGAACCAAAAGGTCAAACCTAGGGTGCAAGAATAAAATTTAAACATAACTATTACATTTAAACCCATGCTCTATTACAAACAGGTCTTCAAGCGCTCTTTGCTCCTTGATCTCCAATTCTTCAAAATTAATTCTAACTATTCCTATTATAAAACTATTTACAATAAATTGAAACCTTGATCAGTAGTCAAGGGGAAGTACATAGGAGGGAGATAAAATTTACATTAAAAAAATTAGAGAAGATGAGGTACGCAGACCCCATTTACTAAAACTCATACATTCATGCATTCAACTGAATAAAATCCAATCAGTCAATCACATCGGTCAATAGTCCATAATCAATCTCATTTATTATCATACACATCATCATATGCATCAATAAATAACATTCATCTCATGAATAATAAATTCATTCCATATATGCATCGATATCAATTTAATGAACAATTTCAAATATATTAAAATCCAATTTTGAGACAAAAAATAAACTCTTTTATTTTAATCAAAATTTAAATCATAATAAATTTCTTTATTTTATTTTATCCAAAATAAAAATAAACTCATTTATTTTTAATCAAATTCCAAATTAAAATAAACTCTTTTATTTTAATTAACAAGGAATCCAATTTCAAGTACAAAATAAACTCCTTTATTTAAACTTAAAATTGCTGAAAAAATAAAATATGTTGAATCTTGTTCTTTATCAAAATTAAACATTTTAATTTTAGGAAACATGGAATCCTATTCCATATGTGCATAAACTCCTTTATTTTACGAAACATGGAATCCTATTACATATGTGAATAAACTCTTTTATTCAATCGAACGTGGAATCCAATTCCAAGTTAATATAATTTTTTTGAATAAACTCTTTTATTCAAACGAACGTGAAATCCAATTCCAAGTTAATATAAAACTTTTAAATAAACTCTTTTATTCAAACGAACATGGAATGCAATTCCAAGTTAATATAAAACTTTTATTTTAATCATATTCCAATTCAAAATAAATTTTTTTATCTTAATTGAAATAAATATTAAAAATAAAAAATTAGCCCAAAAAACTTTTTCCTATTTATTGCGCAACGTCGCAGACAAAGTAGGAAAAAAAAATTTCCCAGAAAATTTGATCAAATCGCATACCATACAAACATGGAATCATCAAGATTGATAATTAACACAAAGTTAGGCTCTGATACCATTGCTAGATTTGTATATAGTGCGATCATGCAATCAAATTACATAAAAGTTGCAGAAGCACGATAAAACAGATTTTAAATTTTTTCATACAAACCATCACCATGATCATACTTTGTGCATAATTATTAATCAATAGAAAAGATGGAGATCAGATTCATACTCTTGTAGAAACTAGTTTCCTCAGGTACGAGTTCACCTTTAATTCCTTTTTACGTTCAACATAAATCTACCGGATTTGATTCTTTCCTTTGATCACCGTTAGCCATCCAAGTTTTTGGCCTCTAGTGGTGATCCACCAAGGAAGAACAAATATTTAAGAAGATGTGTGTTTGGCAAAACCCTGGTTTTCTTTATCTCTATTGAAAATTCGTACTCTCCCAACTCTTGGAAAAATCATTCACGTGTGTTGTGAAAACATCCACCTTCACCCATAATAAGACTCCTCTTATTTATAGATGTAGGCAACCCTCCTTAACAATTAAGGAATTGAGTTTTATTTTAATTAATTAAACTCCTTTAATTAATTAGGCTAATTTTATTAGGAATGATTAATTAAACTCTTTTAATTAATTAGTCTCCTAATCTTATTAGGAATATATGAGAATACTTTTTATTAATTAATTCCCAAACTCCTTTAGGAATTAAATAATAATAATAGTAATAATATAAGACTCCTCTTATTAATTTATATTTAATATTTTCGAGAATATTAAATAATAAATATTAAGCTATTTAATTTATTTTATCACCATAGATTAAATTAAATATACTTAAATTATTATTACGATTCGCCATTTGCTTCTTAAATAAATATTATTTCTTTTTGTGGTGTGACCTTTTAGGTTCTCCATATTAAATCGGTTGTGAATAAATCAATTACAACAATTCTAATCTTATTTAAATAAATAAATTAAACTATTAATTTATTTAAATAAATAATATTTATTTTACAATAGGGATAAGTCTCCTAGCGATTAACGACTTTCCAGATAATATAGATTTCAACATTAATCATTAAAAAACTTTTGAGTAAATAGTTAACGTACAATTCAATCTTTTCACCATACAATGTCCCAATTAAATATAAGACATGGAATTACTGTCAAGTCTTATTTTATTTAATTTTATGTATTTCAATTTTTAATTGCACAACTTCAAATAATGCAAATTAAAAACTCCTTTCTAATTTCATTCTGCCTTGACCAAAAACTATTTGGTTGTCATTTATCGAATCACATAAGACATTTCTCTTCTTTTACTAGAAGCAGTAGATTCTTTGTTGATTATACATTATCTCTATGTACAACTTATTACACCCAAACATATACTTTGATATACCTTAAGGGTCTTAAGAAATATGTCAAAGTATCATTTATCATACACAAGATACTATGTTGATCTCATGTCTAAGGATCACTTGTACTACATGAATTACTATTGACAGACAAGTAAAACTCCATTAGGTATTCCTTAGCGAGCCACGTTCAGTGAACTTATTCTCCAATAAACATCTACATACTTGCTTTAGTGTTTCCACACAAATGACGATGAGATCAATCATCCTCATCCAATGAGCAAGGAACGTATTTACCAATCTATCCGGATTCACTAATATCCTTTTTAGTAATCCAACGATTGGGAACAATTTTAATTTGCGAGCTATCTAAAAATTTAGATCTCATTAACATGATTATCATCATGGTCTAAAAGCATTGCTCAAAACTATGGGTTTATCACATATTATAAAACAGGGATTCCATCCACAGCAATCGGTTGTTGGGGAGCAACTCCTTTTGGCCCAGCCGCTACAACACTCATAGCGGCATTACTTAGTTTTTTTTTTTTTATAAGCCGCTATGAGGTTGTGGCGGTACGGGCCAAAAGGGGTTGCTCCCAACAACCGGTTGCTGTGGATGGAGACCCTATAAAACAACACCATATATATAAATTAAAGTCTTTTAAATTAAACAATTCTTTTATTAATAAATGAATAAGATTGTTACAAAGTATATGTTTTATCATCAAACATAATTGGCTTGTGTGCATACTACTTTCAAATTCTACTACTTACAGGCCAAATGACAGAAACCCATGCCAATATGACACAGGTTTAAATTATTACTTTGATTCTGATATTTTCTGTTAGCAATTGATATTTAGTGACTGCATTTTGTGGACTCAAATGGTATGAAAAATTTGAGTATCTTGTGTTTGCTTTGTCAAGATAGGATCATTTTTCTTACTTCGCTTTGGGCCTTTTCCAATGGTTGGAGAGCTTTTCTTTCTCTTTGTAAATGACTTTTTTTTTTCTATTTATATACACTTGTTGTAGGGTGGGTGGACTCCTTGGCCCCCTTTATTTGTAATATCTCTATTCTTCTAATAAAAATTATTTTTCTACCAAATAAAATAGAAAAGAAAAAGAAACACAAGCGCGGTGTTCAAATGGGTCATTTGAGTATATTTTGAATTTGATATTAAATCTATTAAATTACTTGATATTAGAAACAACCTTTTTGGTTTTCTCTTCTTGCTTCAAACATTTGGCATGTTGCTTTCTGTAACTTCATTACTGTTAAATGTTTTTCTTGTCCTATTTTTGTGATGCTATTTTAACTGTGGCAATGGTGACGATTAAGACGCTTGTTGTTTACATTGAATGCTGCTTCTTTACATGGATCACCAAAGTTGTATCTAATATGGAAAGCTTATTGGAATCTTGCCAGTCAAGAGATGACAAGATCAAATTTTACTCTGGAGCTTGATGCTGCCAATGCGACTTGGTTATCAAATGATGTGGCTCTGCTGTCAACAAAAACAGGGGAACTGCTTCTGTTGACACTTGTTTTTGATGGACGGTGGGTGATTTTAATTCTTTCCTTTTCTTTTGTTAAAGGATATAGGAGCTTATACCTGCTCATCCAAACTGGTGACTGGTTTACTTGTACATTTTTATCACTTCCCTAAGAACTGCTCCTTTGGTGTACATTCGAGATATGTTCAATTGTTGATGAAAAATCTATTAATAATTAGGTTTCTCAAGCTTTCCATATTATTATGTGCTCATTAAATGTTTTTTCATTTATTTATAAGTAAGATATTATTCACAACAGCACCAAAAGGGACGCCATCCCGGTACACACGGTGTGTACAAAAGAAAGGTGGAACATAAAAGATTCAGGTTTTACAACAACTATACCCAGGATCCATGTACAAACAAGGCTGACTTGCTTTTTACTTTTAGCACTTCTTTAAAAGCTGCTCACTTGGTCTATAATTTCGTTCGACTCAAATTTTTACTTAATGATCTTTTCCATAATTAGCTTCCTCAAGCTTTCCCTATTCTTATATGCCCGCATGAAATTTGGAAAGGGAAGGTCAACAAGAAAATAATTAATACTCAATAGAGACTCCATCATTTGAGAATATACTGAAGTTCCGTACTTTTTGTGTCATCTTACTCCTTTTGAGATTTTGTTTTTGGCATTTTTGGAGATGTTCTTGTTTTGCGATTTTATGGGGAGTTAACCAATCTGATTCTAGCTACTGACGCAGCGGCTGGTGGGGCGCTCTGTGGAATGCCTGTGATTTAGGTTGCAAAATTCTATTATTTTAATCACTTTGACACTTACAAATGTACTCATAGGTAATGAGTGCTCATTTGATCTTGAGCCTGTGGATTGATGGGAAAGTAGATGACTACTTGGATAGTTTAGTGTGACAAACTTTTATCTAAATAAAATTTAATGTGACAAACAATATATGCACTATCTTATAGTGGTTTAATCTCTTAATGGGATGGTTGATGGAACTATGAACCAACTGTATCATTTTCAAAATATATTGGAATAACTATTCATCTGTACCACATTATGCTATGATGAGATGATTCAAATAACTTTATAATGGCATTATTTTCACATTTGTCTTAAAAGTTTTCCTCAGTTCTCTTAAAACTTTTGTTTTCAAACTAACCTGACATTAACTATACCCGAGAAAACTTGTGAGCACTGAACAACTAATATTGTCTTTAATTTGGTGGCAAGATGGGATGTCTTGATATGTGGAACTCCATATGACAAAATTAACCCAGGTTTAATGCAGTGGTTGGAAGGTAACTTAAAGTGATTGTATCTATGGTGTACTGGGGGATTGCTCTCCTTTCTCTTTCATTCTTTTATCAGCTAACAGTAGAGTCTTTTTTTTTGATAAGTAAAAGTCTAGAAACACTATTGTAATAGCTAAATCATTCCTTAAATTATTGAGTTAGTGTCTTAGCGTACTTGAGAAAATAAAGAAGGTAAAGACTTATGTACAAGACTTCAGTTGAAAATTTAATATGCTGCTAGTTTTTATCCTCCTTTATTGATACCAAAAAAGGATACAAGCATGTGGGTGTCAAGCATTTGGAAGGCCATGATCTAAAAATTCTTAGATTCTTAACCACTGGCAGAAAATTGTGTTTAGCCAGCCTACAGGAGAAGAGGTTGAAGATTCACCTAGTGTTCATCGGAAAAAAAAATACAAAATGAAACACTCATATGCACGCACAGTAGTTCTGATTAAACGTTAGTACATATATATATATATGTATATATATCTATTTATATTCAGCTTGCATCTTATTTGGTCTTTCTTTTCAAATTTCCAACAGATGAATGTCCTACTGTTTCAAATGCTCATATTTTTTTCCCACAGGGTTGTACAGAGACTTGATCTTTCAAAGTCCAAAGCTTCCGTACTTACTTCGGTTAGCAGCATTTCCTTGATCTTTTATGATATTTTACCTTAACTACGACATATGAGGCTATTTGTAATAATATTTATAATGTTTAGTCACTAGGTTCTTTTTAATCTTATAGGGAATCACAACAGTTGGAAACTCATTATTCTTTTTGGGTAGTTGGTTGGGAGATAGTTTACTCGTGCAGTTTACAGCTGGAGTGGGATCAACATCGTTGCCTCCTGGTGTGAAGGAAGAGGTGTGCTTAAATCAGTATCAACTCTGTTCCCTAGGTCTTCTGTAATTTAAATTATTATTAATAGACTACTATAGTTCCTTATTGATTTTGTTTGAAACATTTTATTTGGCTCCCTCATCTTCTTAGAATGACAATAAATTGTCCTGAAATGGAGGTTGTTTTTAAAAATCTCAATGTGTTAACAATTGTCATGTATTCTTTAACTTTCCAGTATTAATTCTTTTATTTATTTGTTTATAAATCAAAATTCTCTTTCTATTTTGGCTCACAACACTGACATTTTAACTTTTACCTTACAGGTTGGGGATATTGAAGGAGATGTCCATTTAGCAAAACGTTTAAGGAGGTCCTCTTCTGATGCTTTGCAAGATATGATTAATGGTGATGAGCTATCGTTATATGGTTCAGGTCCAAATAGTGCACAGTCTGCCCAGGTTGATCATTATTATGAGGAAACTGCAGGCCTAAATTATTTTCTTTCACTGCCATATATTGTTTGAAAACTAATTTTTCCATACGGAGCAAGAATATGCACAACCGGGGTCATTAGAGAGGCAAATGAGTATGATGACTAGGCAATGACCTGCTGCTTAAAATTTTTTATTCTTCTGTAATTCACCTTGAGATTGATGTTTCTCAATATGTACTTTTGACTCAAAGTTTTGATCCACAATATGTTGAAAAGCCGGGGGGATTAGAGAATCTTGCATACTGAAGTTGAGCAATGAGCAGACATATTGGTATACGATAGAAGAACAGGAGGAAAATACACACTACAGTTTATAGCAATTGAGTTTAGATGAGTTTTCATTATTTTGTAGAATAGATTTGAATGTTAATTCCTACACAACATGGCTGCTACAGTGGCAGCTTAACATTTCTGAGAGTTGTTGTGTGTAGGGAATCTAACTGCTCTCCTTGTAGAGTTTTTTTAATGAAGAGTCTTTGAAAGCCTTTGTCAGCCTCGCTTTTCTTTTCTATTTTTCTTGTACTTTGGCTTTTGTAGTTGCTACTCAAAAGAAACCGGTTTGTGCAGTTTTTTTTTAAAAAATGCTATGTACTTTTTGTATGAAGTATAGCTATCATTTGCATCTTTAAAACATGGAGATTTCTGGTAGGAGCTATATATGGAATACATTTCTCATACTTTTAAACTTATTGGTGAAACTCATACATGTTCAAGTCCACAGAACAATGTTGCAGAGCTTGTCGATAGTGTAATGTGGTAATTCCCTGTACTTTTCCATTCAAATAAACCCTCATCGATCTCGTTTGGTGAATAACTAAACATGTCACTTTTGACTGGGACTCCTTAGATGTGCTACTGATTTCAAGTGTTCCTTTAAAATAAACCATATGCCTGGCCTCCAGATAACTTAATCCTTTTGCTTTGTCATCATGCAGCTGCTATAAGATACATATGTCCCACCGTCAGAAAAGATATACTAGAAGTTGTAGTAATCTACATTATGAAATATTTAAATGATGTTTTTTGAACGTCATCTGTTTGTGTTGCATAAGTGTGTTAGTAGACCCATCAAACTAAGCATATTTCTGCAGTTCAAGACTAACATTATTATGATCAAGGATAATTAAGAATGTCAATGTGAAGGGAGTGTAAGAAAAAAGGAAAGGTTATTGAAGGATTTACCACATGAAACTTTGCATGGTTGCCAAGATGAATTTTGTTTACCCTGTCTGGGAAACCAGTATGATGCTCGGAAGCAAATATACAAGGTCTGGAAGATTTATTACGGAGCAGCTAATTTAGTTTGAAGCTGTTTCAAAGATTTTGTTAGCCTTTTGTATCGATATGCATATCTGTACATATCTTATGTCTTTGTTTTATGCATATCTATACATGTCTTATGTCTTTGTTTCATCTTGCCTTCTAGAATCTGCTACATTGATATCTGTACATGTTCTGTGTCTGTGACTCTGTTCTATTCTCTACGTCAATAAGCTCCTTTTTAAACTGCTATTGTATACTGATTATTTGTTGATTTAATATATTATTCTGTAGTTTCTTATTAAACATGTGAATCATTATTTCATGCTCCATTTTGTTTTCCACCAAAATTGATTCATCTAGTTTATAGTTTGTAAATTGACTACTACTTTTGACTTGGTTTGGTTATCATACAATAAGTCTAGGCAGACAGGTTTGTTGGACCGGTCCAATTTTTTTTTTTTTTTTTTTTTGCTTTGACTCTCAAAAAATATATAGCATTTTTTATAACTGAAATTTTTACAAAATTCAGTGATTTAGGTATAATTTGAATACATATAAAAAATAATGTTGTACCGTCTGTACAACACTGTTTTTTATATGTATTCAAATTACACTTAAATCACTGAATTCTGTAAAAATTTTAGTTAGAATAAATACTATATATTTTTTGGGAGTCCAAGCAAAAAAAAAAACAACCAAATTTTGGCTGGTCCAAAAATCCGGTCTGTGTAGAAGTACTCGTTATCATATGTTGCTTAAATGCTTTGAGTAATCTTAATGAAGTAATTTCTTCTCTTGATTTATGCAGAAGACTTTCTCATTTACGGTGAGGGATTCCCTGATCAATGTTGGCCCTTTGAAAGATTTTTCTTATGGTTTACGGATTAATGCTGACCACAGTGCAACGGGTATCGCTAAACAAAGTAATTATGAACTGGTTAGTTTTTTAAAGTTAGCTTTTGCCTTTATTTGGATAATATGTTGTAAGGCTTCAATATGACCATGTCTCTATTGGCTAGTTATGATTTATGAAGGCCGAATGCAATTGCATATTAAATTTACTCTAGCAGATTTGACTTTTGTTTTTTATTTATTTTAACTTATAAGTAGTTTATTCGCAAACAGCCTTTCTGAAGCCTCAGATTTGTATAAAGTCCTAAGATAATTAACCTTTATTGTGGTCGTATCGTGTTTTTCAGGTATGCTGTTCTGGCCATGGAAAGAATGGTGCTCTCTGTGTGCTTCAGCAGTCTGTTCGTCCAGAAGTAATTACTCAAGTACGTCCAAAATTGTATTTTTTCCTTTCAGTTTTCTTTGGTTGAGAATTTTGAGGTAACTTCTACTTTAAGGAGGGAACAGAAGGAAAGAAACTTCAGCGTGTTTTTTGGCTAGCTTATTTCTGTGTCTGTCCTTTGCAGATATCATGTTGTAGTTTGTGTTTTTAGATTCTCTTCAAGATTCTTTCTGTTTAGAATTTGTAAGTGTTTGCTAGCTAGATGATAACTATATCTTGAAATAGTAGGCGTTCACTAATCTGATTAAGCCACCTTAACTTTTGTGTATTTGTATAGAAATTTGAAATTTATCCTGATATTGGGTATCACTAATATTGTAAATAACCATCCTTTCACGTGTTTTTTTTTAATTTTTGTTGCTTTACACTTGAATGTTTATGTTCGTCTTTGTATTGAAAATCTTCGTCTATATAAATTTTTTTTTTTTTTTTTGGGGGGGGGGGGGTGGGTGGGAGTGGAATAGTATGGGTATAGCCCTTCTGCTAGAGTCTCTACTTGCAAACTCGCATTTGCTTGCTTGTGCTGAGGTGGCAATGGATGTGGTTAGTTTTGCTAGTGTGTGTTGGTGTTTTTTAATGTGAAAAATTCAGATCAACAAGTTATTACTTTGGGTGTAAATATTTTTTTTTTGGGGGGTGGGTATTCAACCTTCCGGTCTTTGTTTTTTGGTAGTTGAAAACTTCTCTTGTTGATTAGGTGCAGTACCTTGTTTTACTTTCACACCATTACTTCACATGGTCTCTCTCGTGTATTAGACAGAGAGAGAATTTAACTATCTTATCGAAAGCTTGTACCAAATACTGAATTACCCTCTGACCCGATATACTTTTTTTAGGATTTTCAAATTTATAGTACTTCAATGTAGAAAACATGTATGCATAAGAAAATGGTAGATTTATACAATTAATTCTTTTTATGAACTACCAAAAACGTTATAAATTCGAGCAGATCTTTTTACTTTGGTATTGATTTCTAATGTTATTGTTTGGTCAAGTTGCATTTCAATTTTGCTCATTTATATTGTTGATATAATGCCTAAATTTCATAATTCCTTTGTCCCAAATTGAATTCCATGTTTCAAAACCATTTTTTTTGGCTTGAATTTACAATGCGATGCTGAAAATTTGAGTATTAGTTTATATTATTTATTTATTCTTCGAATTTTCACTGTGTGTCAGAATAATTGAAAAGATGTAATCTGGAGTACCATTTTTCCTTATATACTTTGCTCCTGTCATGAAAATCTCTGAAGCCCACCCCTGTGTTTTTTAGATTTCTTTAGTTCTTCATATTCCTTTTTTTCCCTTCACATTTATAACCTTTTTAATGTTTTTTTTTTCCAATTTATTTTTATATAGATGATATTGCCAAAACTGACTAAACTATTTTTATCCATGATGGTAACTTTAACTCTTTTATCAATTGCAGAAGAAGAAATTTCTACATATCAGTGGGGTTTATATACTCTGCACAAATATTCTATCATCAATTGTTTAAAATGTATCTTTGTATTTTTTGAAGGAACCTATACCTGGTTGCAAGGGACTTTGGACTGTTTACCACAAGAACTCACGCAGTCATAATATCGATTCTTCCAAGATGGCAGCTGATGACGATGAATATCATGCATATCTGATTATTAGTTTGGAGAGTCGTACAATGGTAATCTAAGTCATATGCCATGTTCTTTTAAATGATTGATGGTGTAGTGCAACATTTCATTCCCTGTTCTTACCATTGAAATATATCATTAGTCTCAGTTAGATGTTCAGGTTCACCTCTTACAGGGTAAAAGCTTCTTGTTAAATAATTTTATTGAATTTCTTGATAATCACCATTGTCTATGGACTTTAGCAAAGACATAAATGCGTACTTCGATCATCCTTTGTTGGTATGCTTTATGGATGAGATTATTTATGTGATGATTTAGGTACTACAAACAGTTAATAATCTGGAGGAGGTTACTGAAAATGTTGACTATTATGTGCAAGGAAGTACAATTGCTGCAGGGAACCTCTTTGGAAGGTAACTATGTGTATTTGGACTTAAGCAAAAAAGTGGAGCTTAATGATGTTTGATTATCTACACATCTTTTTTATTTATCCAGGGTCAGTTGTCAACTGTAATAGACTTTTATATAGTACAAAATGGGTTACAGACTTATAATTTAGGTTTTCTACAGGCGTAGAGTGATACAAATCTATGCTTGTGGTGCTCGAATTCTTGATGGGGCTTTTATGACTCAAGATCTGAGCTTTAGAGCTCCTAACTCTGAAACCGGTTCAGGGCCTGATACTTCAACTGTGTCATCAGTTTCTATAGCTGATCCGTACGTGTTACTGAGAATGACTGATGGAAGTATTCAGCTTCTTGTTGGAGGTATCTGGCTACCTTTTCAAACCCAATTTATTGGAGAGCACTATTTTCACGTGTATTTTTTATATTTTCACATGATACCTTCTCACAGGACCCACTTTATGCTCATGTGAGGGAGGACCATGTGGAAATATAAAAATACATGTGAAAATATTAGTTCCCTTTACAATAGTAGCTCATATATAAAAACATTCTTGGATGTGTATACTTAATGGACTTTTCAGATTTTCAATGCTGTCATGTTTTCTTGCCGCCTTTCAGTTCTTCTAAATTTTTATTTATTTTATTTTATAAATGTATGTGGCTTCTTCATAGGAGTGCAGTGCAGTCCTCCCCTTTTTCTTTCTTAAGAAGAAAAAACGGGCATCTTAGTCAATGTTTTTAAAATGATCTAAATTAAGGGGTATATGAGTGTTTTTTGTTTACTTCTTGTAAGGAAATCTTTTCTTTTTGTTTATATAAACTCCAATAGAGAGAATAGATTAGAAGCAACTGATATAAATAGGATTTCATACAGAAAATGAAGGATTATGTTTGCCCCATGTTGACTTACGATTAACCACCCCTTCTCTAATCACTATCATATAAGGACCCATATCGCGTGGAGATTTTCAGGAGAACCAATAATGAAGACCCTTTGTAGTGGCTTTTTCAATCTCAGAGCCAGTCTCTCTTATACATTCAATTATTCAGACCTCTCTCTCTCTCTCTCTATATATATATATATATATATATATATATATATATCCTTCTCTTCTTTCTTTGACTTGATATTTACTGTTGTACGTGCAGATCCTTCTTCTTGCACCGTCTCTACCAACTTTCCAGCAGTATTTGAGAACTCAAAGAAATATATAGCTTCATGTACGCTCTACCATGATAAAGGCCCTGAGCCATGGCTTCGTAAAACTAGTACTGATGCTTGGCTTTCTACTGGAATCGGGGAGGCAATTGATGGGTCTGATGGTACACCTCATGATCAGGGTGATGTATACTGTGTTGTTTGTTACGAAAATGGTGCCCTCGAAGTATTTGATGTGCCTAATTTCAGTAGTGTTTTCTCTGTGGATAACTTCGTGTCTGGAAAGACCTACCTTGTAGATACTTTTGTCCAGGACTCATCTGATGATTCTCAAAAGTTTATGAGCATAAATTCTGAAGACGAGGCTGGCCATGGCAGGAAAGAGAATAGCCAGAACATGAAGGTTGTGGAGTTGGCCATGCATCGATGGTCAGGACAACATAGCCGCCCTTTCCTTTTTGGGATATTGACTGATGGGACTATTCTTTGTTATCATGCTTACCTATTTGAAGGTTCAGAAAGTTCTTCTAAAGATGAGGAAGTTGTTTCGGTACATGATTCTGTTAACCTTAGGAATATAAGTGCTTCTAGGTTAAAGAACTTGAGATTTGTCCGTGTCCGCTTGGATACATATACAAAGGAGGATATATCCTCTGAAACCCCATACCCAAGAATTACCATGTTCAAGAATGTTGGTGGATTCCCAGGATTATTCCTTGCTGGGTCCAGGCCAGTCTGGTTTATGATATTCAGAGAACGACTTCGGATTCATCCACAGGTTAGTTTCTGCATTACTATAAATGTTTGAATGGTTTGTGGAATGAAAGGTAAATTAAAATGGGATAGTTGAAAAAATTGGAAATACCTATAAAAAGCTTTCATACTTTTGTTGCAGTCATCCGGACAATCACTACTTTGTTATAATTTAGTGTTTGCTATTTAAGATGGATAGAAATTGTAGGCTTGGAGATATTAATTGCTAAATATTGGAGAATTTCTAGACATCTGCTAATGGGGGGTTAAATACTTTTTTCATCGCTCCACTTTAGGTCAACTTATAGTCAACTAATTAATTTTTTTTTCTTACATTCAGTTAACTAAACTTTACTTTTTACAAACCGTTAAAAAATTCGTTAAATCATGTTGACTTTAAACGGTTTGTCACATTTGTTTCCAAATAAGAGAGATAAAGCTAACATGGAGTTCTCATGTATGATGTGAGTGGAAATGAAAGAAAATTTTAAAAAAATAAATAAAATAAGAAAATTTAGCAAAAAAAAGAAAAAAAGAAAAAAAATAATTTACTATTGTTGTGATTAATAGAAAAATGAGTTTTAGATAATTAATAAAAAAGTATAATTATTTAGGAAATTATAAAAATAAAATATGCTGCAATTAAAAAATCAATTCTTATTGATTTTATATACGTACATATTTATAAATTCATTTTTACAATTCTTATTAATTTTATATACATACATATTTATAAATTTGTTTTGACATTATATACATGCATTCTTACTTGGCAAATTAATGAATTATGTGTAGTAAAAATAATTTTTTAATTAGATTTTAACATTTAAATTAGATAAATGTTCTTAGTGTTTATCTTCTTCATCTACCCCACAAGAACAGACGCCAGCAACAACTCCACCATCATCCATAACCACCGCTACTATCCATAACCATTGGCTATAACCACCACCATCAATTACAAAATTTTACACCACAACATCTAACACAATTTAAACTCCACTATAATTCGGATCTAAAAAAACTTCAAACCCATCATTCACCTCCAAAAGCCTAGATCTACTAATTATTCTTTAAATCGTTCACAGTAATCAATTGATTCATTTAACCCATTTCATAGAAATTAATTTGAGTCCCAATTTGTAAAATTTAATTTGAAACTTTAACTAGTAAAACTTTTTGAGATTATATATATATATATATATATATATATATATAGAGAGAGAGAGAGAGAGAGAGAGAGAGAGAGAGAGAGAAAGTAAACTGAATATACACTTAACTTTTTCTTCTTTCTTTTTCATATATTCACGGGTGAACCTCTTCTTTATTGAAGATTCAATCGGGTTTTATCTTTTTTCTTAGCAATTGAAGACATAGATGAAGAAAATTAGAGGAAGAAGATGAAGAAAATACATAAAAAAATATACTCCCAATTAATTTCAGATCTAGATGATAGTAGTTGGAAGAAGATGAAGAAAAGACATTAAAAAATATACCCCCTTTTAATTTCAGATCTAGATGATAATAGTTGGAAGAAGAAGAAGTAGTTGGAAGATGATGAAAAGAATTCAGATCTATAACCCCATTTTCAGATCTAGATGGTGACTATAATTCAGATCTATTATCATAATAGTAGTTGGGTCGGGTCGGATATTTGGGTGGATAAGTTTGTTTTAATGTGTGTAAATGACGTGTCAAAAATTGTTAAAAGAACATTCTATGCATAAGTGGCGCTGCTATGTCAAACTTCTATTAAAAATTTAATGATCAGGACAAAAATTCAAATTTATGTAAGAAAACAAAAGTTGAGCTTTAGAGTGATGAAAAAAACATCTATCCCTTTGCTAATGTAAGTTCAGATATATTGACAGGGATTTTACAGTAGGAATAGGTTAAGGCTTATGACAGTAGGAATGAATAACTATTAAGTAAATAACGTTGTCATGTGTTAACTTGATTCTAACAATGTATTTTGTGTTGTATAGATTTTGTTGAAGAAGAAATATAAAAATAAAATATAGCACAGATTTTGCACCTTGGGATGAAATTTAGTCATAAAATCCTTGCACAATTTCAGTAGCTGCTAGAATTCTCTATTTTTTTCCTTTCTTTTTTGGTATGAAAGGGTATGCTCACTAAGTTTCAATTTGTTGTTCAAGATGGACAGAACTTTGAACATGGACTATCAAGTCTAAATCTAAAGAGTTAAAAATTCATACATGAAGGCCCAGTAACATGATTATTGACACGAGGCTTGCTAAAACAAGAGTTCAAGGCCAGATATTTCAGGCTAGACACATAATATATTCTTGAAAAACAAATCTTCAGAGAAATATTCAAAACTAAACTAAAAGCTTGCTAGCTGGAAGTGCACATAAGGTAAAGTAAATCATATTTAAAAGTCTTTCTGCAAACGGTTAGAAGTGGTTTCATATGACTTGCCCCTCAATAATCAATCAACAATGCATTTGGTAACAGTCAAGGACATGTACCTTCTATTATCAAGAAAGAAATTAGGTGTAATATCTCATAATCATTTCTTCCTTCACGCATTCTTGTTGACTTGTTGTACCATGTAAGAAACTTTTTACTGGTAAGAGCCAGTCCATATGTTTTCTCCCTTTTACAATATAGCTGATCTATATTAGTTACAGAACATATATTTTTTTTTATTTCTTGGGTTTACTATTGCCAGTTTATGCTTATTCTTTTTTTGCAGTTTCTATATTAAAGATTAACATTTTCAAAATGAGGAAAACTAGGGAATAATCTATACTGTCAAACATACTTTGTTTTAATCACTTTGAGGAGAGTCATACTTCTTTGCTTTCCATTAATATTTACTCCTTAGTTCTTATTCAACTCCATTCAAACAAGCCCATTAATCTCTGCCTCTCTGATACATATAATTTCGGTTGTCTATGGTCATTCCTCCATCAATATAGGTCAGGCAGAGGGAATTTTGGGCAGTAAGCAATAAATTAGTATAGTCTAGACTCTAGAGTTAGTATATTTTGAGTAAGCATGTGAGCACATCGGTAGTTAGTTATTTTGTGAGTGTAGGATAAGAGAATATGGTGTAGGTTTAGACTTTATTTTTCCAGCAAGTTTATGTAGTCTATAAATACAAGAGTTGTAACTTTTATTTTACAAGTGATGAATGATATTAAATCTGAGAATTAGTTTTGCTCTCACACCTCCCTCCCTCCCTCCTATCTTCCCCCAAAATTGAGTTTATCTGATTGTTCCTCTCTTTCCTCTCTAAATTCCTTGTCTATCCCTCTATTTTTTGTTCCATCTCTGCAGATTCAAGTCAGGACCAAGGTGTGACCTGACAATTTGGTATCAGAGCTATTCCTTCACTGGGAAAACTCATCTTCTTCTTCATTTAGCTATTGTTCATCACCAGAAATTCAAACCATCAAAAAATACTTCATTCAGCCACAAAACCTATTGGAACATATCACAAACCATCACCTAAACACAACCCAAACTAGCCCAGAAGTAAACAAGCAAGGATCTGAGCACAATAGTATCAAAACTCTAAACAATGCTCTGGTTTGCTTAAACCTGCAACTCAACATATTAATCATCTTCTATGGTTAAGTTTGGTAAATTCTCTTCTCAATCCACTCGTTTCAGTTCATATTAACTTCCCCAATCATCAATTAAAGTTTCTATAACATCTACATTATAGATTAACTCTGTAGAATCATTTCAGTTCATACTGAGAAAAATCCAATATTTTAATTCAGTGCTTATACCAGATTAGTTGTGATTATTTTGTGTTAGATTAATCATATAGTATCATTATGCACTACAATTAATCATCTAACATCAAACCAATTCAAACTCACTCATATTTGTTCATCATTCCATTTTATATATACAGTTTTCTGCAATATTGCTAGTATTAGTGCTTGTTACTGTCTGGATAACTTGTGTTAGTATTTAGCTTGGATTCTTTTGTGCTTGTGCTTGTTTGTGTGCTCAGTTACTCTGTTAAAATTCAATTAAGCTATCTAGTTGAGTTTAAATTTTGTTTTAATTGGGTACTCAGTTTGCTTCACTAAGGAAGCCCATTTCCAACTTAAAAATCTACTCGAGTTCAATTACTTTAATATCATGCAATAATGCCGCTACTTGATTGTTTTGTTGAACTTAGAATCACAATTGTTGTGTGATTCACTTTCATTCTAAATTTTTGAGAACCATAACTGAACCTGCACAACAAATGTTTCAACAAGATTTTTTGAGCTATATCGATTATACCAACGAAAAGTTGCAGCACATTAATGAAAATATAGATTATTTCATAAGTGGAATGAATGAGTTGTTGAAAAAAAATGCTTAGATTATGAGGTGGGTTTTTTTATTTTGTTGGAGATAAAAGGAATGGTAAGATGCCAGTTCACATGGGTCATAGAGAAGATAAGGGATTTTTTAGAAATCCCAGCCATGTAAGAAGTTAAGGGCCAAAAAAATGAAGAAGATGATGTCTAATGGAGTAGGAACAACTTTGGTAAAGAAAATGAGAATGAAAAGAAACTCAAGCATAGCAAGTTTGTGTTCCCATCATTTAATGAAGGAGATAATGATAGAAACTGTATAAGGAATATGAAGAAGAAAATTGTGAAGGAGCTCCCGTATATGATGAGTATGCTGAAGATAAGGGGACTCCAATATTTGATGATGTTCTAAGCTCTAAATTATAATGATCCACCCACCTATGATCAACCACCACAATATGAAGGGAATTGTATTTTAGATGACAAGGCTGAATTCATTGATAACATTCAAGAAGGTACTACACAACCAAAATATGAAGAAGAGTTCTGCTATAATGAAGTCCCTGTCTTTGATAATATCATTAAAGTGGGGCAAGGCTTCATGAAGAAAAAGGGAGTCTCAGCATTTATTGAACAACAATAGGAAGTTTCCTTGGTAGGGGAACTGTCATGACAGCCTCACATGATGCAACTCAGGCTAGAAAGTGAGGATAAAGACATTAACAGTAAGGCTCCAAATGGTCCCAAGCCTTATACTGAACTTTTTGACAAAATGGGATGTAGTCAGGGTGTTGTTTGTCATCCAATTCAGTTTCAAAAGGAATGGTTTGCATCTCTTCAACCTTGGAGAGATAAAGTGGAGATGCTCAATCAAAACATATAGTTAGAGAAAATCAGAACAACAAATTTCTCTCCCTATGCTTATCCTAAGTATGTTGAAAAAGCCACTAGCCTATTTCTCCAACCCTATGATCATAGTAAGTCCACTACAAGTTTTGCAAACCAACCTAGCTTCCTTTCCAATAAACATGACAATCAATCCTAATTTCTTAATAACAAATTCCTTCTATCTATCCCTCTATTTTCTGTTCTATCTCTGCAGATTCAATCAGGACCAAGATGTGGCCTGACAATATAGCTGCCAGCTTATATATATTGTTTTTCCATCTGATCTGTTATGTTTGTTTTACAAATTACTGTTTCTCATTAAGCTTCATTTTCTGTGGCAGCTATGTGATGGACCTATTGTTGCCTTCACTGTTCTACACAACGTGTACTGTAATCATGGTCTTATATATGTTACCTCACAGGTCATACGAAAAACTAGTTCTGCTCTTTCCCATACATAGTTTTATCCATCATCCCTTGAATCCATCCATTTCTTTTTTGGTATAGGGTACATTGAAAATTTGCCAGCTTCCATCTTTATTATGCTACGACAACTTTTGGCTGGTACAAAAGGTGGGTGTTCAAAATACCTTTTTATTAAAAATAAATAAATTTAATTACCATATCATTGTCATTTACAATCAGCAATATGGATTTTGAGTTGCTTTTGAAAGTGTATTTTGTTTTTTCAGATTCCACTGAAGGGTACTCCGCATCAAGTAACTTACTTCGCTGAGAAGAACTTGTACCCACTTATAGTCTCAGTTCCAGTGAGTGGATTCTCTATTATTTAGTCCAATATAGGTGCATCAGTAATATCCTTGGATTATTTGTTCAAGCTTTTACCAAATGGGTGCAGTCGTGCAAACACACACAAACATATTTAACTCCTTTGTAGTTGTGTTTGGTCATTTGAACTGTGATACATGCTTATCTAGTGGAACAGAATTATGTTAAGTATATCTTTTACATATATTTTTGGTAATTACTTTTCCCTGACATCTGCTTCTGAATTTGATAATATCACTTTTACCTTTCCTTTGTCATTTTATATATATATTTTTAATATAACGAGTAGGATAGTGCTGATCTAAATGGTAATAGTTTCATCATTGTTTCCTATATCATGAATTTAACATGAGTTGCTCATTGTCAAAAGTGTTTGCTTTGTGGATTGTGGTGCTTCTTTTTAGCCAAGAATGACTTTCAAAGGCTTTTATAATCTTGTATTATCAAGTTCTTCTTGCTGTTTTCTGTTGATAATGTGTTGCATTGGTTGTTTTTATTGATCATACGTACATTATTTGTGCTTGTCCTTTTAAACATCCTTTTTGCTTATAACATTTCTTGATTATCTTTTTATTATTTGAAGTAATCAAAAAACCTATGATCATCTGTCCCTCAAAAATTTGAGGCTTCATAGGTTTGGGAGTATTTATTTTTGCCTCAAGTTCAACTACAATTTCTGTTGTATTTTATACAGGTTCTTAAGCCTTTGAATCAAGTCTTATCATCTTTGGTTGATCAAGAAGTTGGCCATCAGATTGAGCATGATAACTTGGCTTTTGATGGAACTTACACTGTAGAAGAGTTTGAGGTCCGGATTTTGGAACCGGAGAAGTCTGGTGGTTCCTGGCAAACCAGAGGTACAATTCCCATGCAAAGCTCTGAAAATGCACTAACTGTGCGTGTGGTTACCTTATATGTAAGTTTTACTATTAATTTCTCGCATTGTCTAAATTTCATTACCTTGGCCTTCTTTCTCATGTGCAATTATGGTAGACCGTGGACAAGAATTAGATATGGTTTTACATTAATCAGTTGTCGTTGCATTACTTTTTACTGTTCCATTACAGAATACAACTACTAAAGAAAATGAAACACTTTTGGCCATTGGGACTGCCTATGTGCAAGGAGAAGATGTTGCTGGAAGAGGGCGTGTACTCTTGTTTTCTGTAGAAAGAAATTCTGAAAGTTCTCAGACTTTGGTAAATGTTTTAGTTATTTTGCACTATTCTTGCTTAGGAGCATTTTGATAGCCGCTTTGTACCTCTTTTTGGTCTTGCATTTTTTTGCAGAGGCTGGCTTGGTTATTTGATAAAAATTTGTGCAGCCTCTTTGTCTCTTAAAAGATAAAAGTTTGCGGGAACTTTTTTTAAGAAAAAGAGGCAACTCATTACTTTATTACCCTCATTACTATAATTTCATTTTTGTGATTCTCAAATTCATTTCTCTCACTACCAGTACCCCATAAATTATTATGTAAAATTGTGATTATTATTATTATTATGATTGTTATTTTTTAGTAGACTTGTAATAATTTAGCTGATAATATTATTATGACAATATCATACATTTTTGGTAATTTTATTAGAATTATTTTTTAGTATTTATTATATTATTACCCCACTCTAAGTTTGTATAAACTGATCTTAGGGAATAAAATGTTGTATTATGACATTATACAGATTAGTTATCAAACAATTTTTTTACATTTAGATTATGTTCTAAAAAGAGCCTCTGTTTTATACAGAGGCTTTATTTTATATAAGCTCTTATTACATATTTTTATCAAATACCACCTTAGTCTTGTTTTACAATTTTATTTTATTTTACCAAAATAGAGCCACAATAGCTTATTAGTTTTTTTCTTACTCCACACTTCTCATATTCAATAATACCCATTTACTGCATTAGTCATTTATTTATTTACTTATTTCTTTCCAGATTTCAGAGGTTTACTCCAAGGAGTTGAAAGGTGCTATATCTGCTTTAGCTTCACTTCAAGGCCATTTGTTGATAGCTTCTGGTCCAAAGGTTATCCTACACAAATGGACAGGTTCTGAGTTGACTGGTGTTGCCTTCTATGATGCTTCTCCTCTTTATGTTGTGAGCTTAAATATTGTACGTATGATTTCCACAGCTTGAAGATTCTCGTCTTCTCTTTTGTTTCTTAGATATTAACTTTTGATAAACGAGAGTTGCATGATAAGCTAGAAAAGGTAGCATGGGAACTGTACCCGCTTGCCCAGCTCCAGGAAAACATTGACAATCAAAAAGTTCATTCAATGTAAAGAACAGAGGAACCCAGAAGTTTGATTTATTTTATTATTATTTTTTTAAAATTGTGAAAGATACATGTCAAATGCCTTGAAATTTCCTCACCTTTAACTGGTTTGTCTTATTGATTCCCTACTTTAGGATAAAATATATCGGTGAAGAACTTGAAGCTCCAAGAATATTCGTTAGTCGGCACTACTTCTTTTAGTCATGTGATTAATAGGCCCTGAAAATTTTCTCACCACTACTACATTATGTTAATGTTTGCTTAATCCAGTTATGATACTTTTCAAAGAGAATGATAAATTCAATACCATTTTTTCACCTATCTGCAAGAAACAACAAATAAAATGTGAAGAATACTATTTATCAACCAATACTTGTTTTTGTTGTTTAACTTGTCCCTGTAATTAAGGTTTTTAACATTGTGCTGTAAGTTTCCCTCATGTATAGAGACCTTGTGATTCTCATACTTGATAATTTTTCTGTCAATGTTTCAATTAACTTTGCATTAGTGAGTTGAGAGGTGAAAACTATTAATAGTGCTTCTGTTACTCACCGTCTCTGAATCCATAGCTTTTCTATCCTGCCTTCTGTAAAATATCAAGTATGCTCATCTGTTTGAGGTTTCATTTTGTGTGTAGGGTAATGCTTCACTTCTTGCCATTTAATATTGCAGGTTAAGAATTTCATTCTCCTTGGGGACATTCACAAAAGCATTTACTTTCTTAGTTGGAAGGAACAGGGAGCCCAACTTACTTTATTGGCCAAGGATTTTGGCTCGCTTGACTGTTTTGCAACAGAATTTTTAATTGACGGAAGTACTCTCAGTCTTACGGTTTCAGATGATCAAAAGAATGTACAGGTTAGTGCATAATGTATATTAAGTATTTATCCTGTATTTCAAAGTGTAAAAATGTTGAGTAGTTTTGGTGAAAATAACTATTTTGTTTTGTTCTGTCTAATTAAGTTTTCCAGTTATATATATAGAATCCTAGAGAAAAAAATTCCTGCTCATTTTGCTAATATTAAGAATTAGTACATGATAATTTATGATTGTTACATGTAAAAAAAATGATAGCGTGTGATTGTTCACTTAAATTCTTTTGATTAACATGTTGACAACTATATAGAACATTTTTGAAAGAAATTGTGTCACTGAATATGTTTGTTTTATGCCAATAGACACAAAACAAATGAGAGAAAGCAAAATATAGCATTATTTGGGGCTTCTAATGGAGAAGGATATTGGCACATAACATTGACCAATAATTTTAAATAAGTTTAGTGTTGAAGCTTACCAGAATGTGATACCCTTGCCTATCAGGTTGGTATCACTAGAGTATTAGCCTATTAGGAAGTATCTAAATTAAAAAAAAAATGAAAATAATAAATTGAAGTATCCTAGAATTATCGTTACGTACAGTAACTATGTCCTATATGTATCTGATACAATCATACAGACACGTCGATCTCCGAGAAGTATTTGTGCTTCATAGGTTACCCGTATCTTACAATAAGAAGCTAAAAAATATCTTGAACAATGATGTATGGAACAATACATCTCCGTATGGCACAAAGCCTAGCAGTTCATCACTGAAGACTAAAAGCAACCATTAATGTTGAAACCTGATGTTCTTTTAAGCAAATGAAGAACATATTTGTATTTATTGGTTGGTGGCAAGTGTTCTGAAAGTGAAGCTTGATTTTATATTCTCCCGCTGTTCCACAAAAAAAGTCCAATTTGCCTACTTTTTATGTTCCAACAAAGGAGTCCACTTTTTACTGATAGTAAAATGACACAATATCCTGAAGTTTGTCATCATCATTTTTGTCATCACTTCTAAACTAACTATGTACTTATTACTTTTAAGGGTAAACATGGAATAAAAATGCATACTTACTATTTGCAAATTTTCTTACTTGGACTAGTTTTGTGAAACGGAGGGAGTATTAAACACTTCAATTTTGACAAGTTATTTACTAGCTTTTTGATACTGATTGGTCTCATTTTACTAGCTTTTTTTAAAACTTTTATGATTGCATTCAGTATTCGATCTATTTTAAAGGTATCAATGTATATAACGTTACGAAAAACATATATACGGTGCTGTATCCTATTTGATAACAGCCTAGTTTTATAGATGTTGCCCAATGCAACATGTAAAGAGTTTCTTCCCACTGCCCAACTAATGTTTTTGAATGTCTTGTATGCAAAAAAAACAACAGATATTCTATTATGCACCCAAGATGTCAGAGAGTTGGAAGGGACAGAAACTTCTGCCTAGGGCTGAGTTTCATGTTGGTGCCCATGTGACTAAATTTCTGCGGTTGCAGATGCTTCCTACACTGGATCAAACTAATACTGCTCCAGTTCCTGATAAGACGAATCGTTTTGCTCTTCTATTTGGGACTCTGGATGGCAGCATTGGATGTATTGCACCACTAGATGAACTCACATTTCGCAGACTTCAGTCATTGCAGAAAAAACTTGTTGATTCTGTTCCCCATGTTGCCGGACTAAATCCCAGATCGTTCCGCCAGTTCCATTCAAAAGGAAAGGCTCACCGGCCTGGTCCGGACAGCATAGTTGACTGTGAATTACTTTGCCAGTAAGTATTTAGTATGATCCTTTGATTTCTTCTGATATATGCAAAGGAAAATTGACTTGGTGGAGTTTCTAGTTACTTGCTCAGTTGCGTGTTAAATCTAATCTTCACACAAGTGCACAGTGTGTAATGAAATCAGTGTTACACATTGTGTTAAGTGAATGTTGCTACTTAGAGACTTGTACAAAATTTTATAAAAGGCATAAATATGGATTAATAATATCCTGAACTTTTACAATAATCCTGTCATGGGGTGCCAAGACGTGATTTGAATATGTTGTGGTGTTGTATATAAAAAAAGTTATGCTTGATTGTTTGAGGCAGTAAACAGTTTAGATTGAAAAATATTATAATAATTTCCATGATTTTGCAGTTTTGAGATGCTTCCATTGGAGCAGCAGCTTGAGATTGGTAACCAGATTGGAACAACACGTGCGCAGATCGTATCAAATTTGAATGACCTTACCCTTGGGACGAGCTTCTTATGAGAAACAGAGGCTGTTCTCTTGTTCAATTGGTTTTTCTGTCTACTACTAGTGGTTGCTTTTGCTGTGTTGTATTTGTAAATCTGTTTACTTAATTATTTGTGAACATAATTTTAATCCCGGGGCAAAATATCAAATTTCATTAAAGTTATTTTGATCTTTCTCGGGTTAACACGTGTAGTTTTTATTTGTAGATTTTTTTTTTAGCTTCAGCAGTAACTACACTTTGAGAAATGACTAAAGATGCATACGTTATTGTGATGAGATTAATTGGTAAGAAGGGAGGGAGGGAGGGAGGGAGGGAGGGGTATGAAAGAGAGTGAACACAGTGACTTGGTTGTCGGTATAATTTTCTACTCTTTCCTGAGTGAGGGCTCACCAAGGTTAAAGAAAACAGAACAGGGATCTCATAAAGTAAGTGGGATAGGATGAAATATAATTGACGTCAGCAAATAGCAATCGATTCCCTCCCTGTGATGATCTTATCCATGTTTACCATATTCCTATTTAATGACCAAAAACATACTACTACTACTGCTGCTGCTTTTTATGTGTTATGAAAAAAGAATACCATATTTAATGAAAATGATGCGATGCGAGTGATGTCCAGTCCTTTATCTACGCACGTGCAGATGACGACACACGTGGGCATAGGTAATGAAGGGTGTGTTAGTGAATGATGCATCATCATGTCTTAAAGTGTGTTTAGATTGGGACCATACCCCCTCAAACAATGTCTTGCAAAGGTGGAACAAAACTCATCAATTAATGCTATATATATATATATTTCCGCCCCTTAATTTATAAACTATATATATAAAATCTAACCGTTGATAGAGGCCGTATTGGAAGTCCCACCAAATAAAGAGTCAAATCTTTTTTCCTTTTATCCTTAATTTGCTTGCACTCTTGGTTTTTCTCTTGCTGATTAAAGAGTAAAGAGGTAGGTAGAGGAACACGGATGGTCAATGTGGTTTGGCTACCAAATACAAGCGGACCAGCATGCAGATATAGGAGGTGCATGAATTTAATTCCTTTTGTGCTTTCTTAATTTATGTGGATGGGCGCGCGCGGTTATTATCTACACAAGATAATTAAGATATATACACATGTTAAGTCACATCTATCTATATGGAGTACATATAATTCAACATATACATATCTAACCCCCACCCCACCCCACCCCACCCCACGGCACCACCCCACTCAGAAAATGGGTTGACATATTAAAACTATTAATGGTAGTCCATTGGTGGTGTGGTCATATATAATTTTGATTCCTCCTTTACTTTTTTGCAAGTGGCAATATATGCAGAGTCGTATATAAATGACCTCCAATTAAATGAGTGATCTCTAATTATTCAACGAAGGCTACCTATGAAACCACTTTCTTAAACTACGTACGTACGTACCAATTACCATCATCAAGATGTGCCTCATAAAATGGACCATTTATTTATTCATTCTTGTACTTCAGAACTACGTACGTACCTTAGTCATTGATTTCGTCCAAGAATTCAAAGATATGTCAAATATAATTCTAACCTTATCACCAAATCATGATATATTAATAATTAACCTTATCTCCGATTGTCGTTTTAGAAAGAAAAAAATTATTTCAATTTATTTGTCGTTTATAACTTTCTAGGAGAATAAATTATTTACTTTTACTTTCCTATCTTATATCACCCATAACTTCTCTAATTGTCTCAAGAAATTCTCTTCCTTGTATTAATAGTTTTCAAATTTCCATAAAAAGATAGTGATGAAATTTTAAACAAAATTTAATAACTTTTTTAATCCATATACAAAAATTTTAAACAATAATTTTTTAGAAACGAAAGTAGTACTATCATAACAATTAATTTCAGTACAAGTATATGGAATCCTAAGTTAATGCGGCATGACGTAAAGTTGGCGTGAGAGGTGATCATAATACAGAAATGGTTAATATGAAGTTTTATTTTTGGGTAAGTTAATCGATTAACAGAAAGATCTTGACGCAGCAGTGAGACTCTATGTGTGTCAGCATTCTACTCGACAATTGACCAACTTACCTAAAAATACACTTCATGCTAACCGGATCCTCATAATACAATTAAAGTAACGGCGGTAGTTCGAATGGATAAAGTACACAACTCACTCTATTAACTATTTGAATGTGAATTAAAAATAAAAATACAATATAAATAAATGATTAACTAGATTAATTAGATTTGATTATTACTTTTGTAAGACCCCGAATTTTATGAAATAAAAGTATTCAATTTTTCTATTTAGTAAATGGTTATATTGATAAAATTTTAAAGTTAAGGGTTATATATATAAAATTTTCAAAATACGCAAGTGGTTATAAAAATTTCATTGTTGTCGGAGAATATCCGTTTGGTCGTGGAATATTCTTGTTGTCGGGGAATATTAAATGCGCACTGGTAGCAGCCCATTTGTGGGCCCCATAACATAATATCCGCTTGGATGAAGAAAACGATAAAAGGAGTTTTTATAAATAACGACGTAGTTATTACAATTAACAACTGTTGGAATACAAATTGGTTAAAATACAAGAATCTGGCGTTGTTGCGACAAGAAAGACACTGTTGTAAGACCACAATTTTATGAAATAAAAGTATTCAATTTTCTTATAATTACTATTCAAGAAATGGTTAAATTGATAAAAGTTTAAAGTTAAGGGTGATATATGTAATTTTTTTCAAAATAAGCAAGTGGTTATAATATACTCATTGTTGTCGGGAATATTCGTTTTGGTCGTGGAATATTCTTCCCGCTTGGGAATATTCATAATACGGCCAGTAAAATTTTTGTGGGCCCCATAACTGAAAGCGATTGGATGAAGAAAGCGACAAAAGGAGTTTTATAAATAACAACGCAGATTTACTCAATTAATCTTTGTTGGAATACTCTATTGGTTAAAACACGAATACGCGTTGTTGCACAAGAAGACACTGCGGTATTGCACCAATTATTGATTCTTACGTGAAGCAAGGCACTACTCAATAATTATTACGGTAATTCATGCTCAAAGATTTTATTTTATTGATTCAATAATTGTTGCGTTGATTTTTTATATTATCGTTGTTTCAATAATTGTTACTACTACGTATTTTTCATTATCGAAGCAATAATTCATATTATCGAATAATATTATTAGAAAACATTATTGACAATATCTAGAAAGTTACGCTCTAAGGAGAGGTTTGGTCACCTAATCAAGGCGCACCATAAGGAGAAATCTTTATTGAAAGCCCTCTTTCAGGAACCGCTGATCATCAATATTGTGATTCTCGTAATATTATTTGTGAATAATTAGTTATTGATTTATATGATGAGAAAAATATTCATTTTATGTGGATATAGATGGAGAAAATTTTAAAGTGACAATTGTTGAAAATTGATATTTTATCTTTTTGATAAAATAATATTTTATTATATTATTATAATATAATAATGATGATATTTTTATAATGAATGTGGGATATATGAGTATATGAGGCGGAAGAGTATTTTTGTTGCATTAAATGATTAACACATGTTTTGTGTGTCGGTGGACCCCATTTCTTGACTGAAATTTGATTATAGCCTGAAAAATCGTTCGTATGTGGATTTCGGTTAATTTTTGTTTGGAATTTGGAAAAACTTTCTTTTGCAAAGTTGTAGAGAATTGAATTTCCTATAACAATTCGAAAGATTCAAATTTTCTGATAAAAGGGCTATTTATTATGAATTATTGAAGTTCCGGATTAATTAATTATTAATTGTTGGAAGTTTTAATTATTTTTAATAACAAAAATGTTTTTTTTTGTTTTTGTCATTATTGGATGCTGAATTCAGATGTCATTGATGTGCGAAGGAAATTTAATAAATAATATTAATATTTTATTAAATTTTCTGCTTTGGTGTTCTAAGCATTTTTCTATAAATAGGGTGCTTAGGTTAGAATTGAAAATCACACCGTAAATCAAGTTTTCTCTATTTCTCTCTATATTATCGAAAGTGTATTCTTGTGAGTATTTTGATATCTTGAGTGTTTCTATCTGGTGCAAGTTCGTTCGTTATTCCAATGTAAGATCTTCTTTTGAGGTAAGAGATAGTACGGGATAGTAAGGGATTTTAAGGGATTGTAAGAGATGTTATTTTCTTCAGTAAATGATATTATTTCTTCAATATCATTATGCCAAAATATTGGTCTGAATTTTTATCAAATTTGGAACTTTTCATGTCGGAGTTCTTATTCACGATTCTTATTCACAATTTATTATTCACGAGTTACTTATTCACGATGGGTTACTATTCATGAGTTACTATTCATTTAGTACTATTCACTACAAAATTAGTTTTTTTTTTCTAACCAAATTATAGTTGATTTATGAATATTACTCGGAGATTAAAACTATGTATTGATTATATTGATTTTATTATCATTTATAACATTTTATAACCACGATGTTGAAATTCTCTTTCACTTTGGAGTGTAAAATGGGTAGATTATTGGTATGATCATGACTAGGGTTCTCTTTGGCCAAGAAAGTGAAAAGTTGAATTGTGGATTGGTATGATCTTGACCATTGAATTTATAATTGAATATCTTTAGCTTAAAGTGCAAAGGTGAATTGATTAACATGGTTATAATTATGGTTTATATAAATTTCGAAATGATTATGTATTTCTTTGAGATATGAATGTCTTTTGCCTGTAGTGCAAAGATGACCTGTTGTTGAATATCTTTGGCCTGTAGTGCAAAGATGAACTGTTGATGAATATCTTTGGCCCGTAGTAGCAAAAAGATGAATTTATTAGTATGATTATGAGCAGAACTGTGATTTGGTATAACCATGATCTTTGATGTTTCAGGTAAAGACAGGTGATGAAAATTATCTTCGTCCTGGATGCGAAGAAAAATTTAGAATCACAATTATGATTATGAGTTATTCATATGATTGTGGACCGTAAATCGTTGATTGATGTTACGAGGATAAAACATTGTTGGTGGATTTTTAACATAGTAGAAGATAATAGACTTTTTTATGGTCTATTTGACTCTTCTAATGGATCGCTTCGTTCACTTTGCAACTATGGTTGAAAAGTTTTATCATCTACCGTATGTTCTAAATCTCCGATTTATTCCGTTGAAGGCTATTGATAATTTATTTATCTTTAGTCATGATATTCTTTTTATCGAGTTAGTTGTGCTTCACCCTTTTGCTTCACAATTCCTTTCAGGTAATAAAATTGTAGCTGGGACAAGCGGGGAATAACAGGGGAATAGAACGATGGTCTATAGATGTTGAGGGTGAGGTGAGTTTAACTTGGAAGGGTGTTTTGCCACTAGCATACAAGATGTTTAATGACATACAACCTCGTGTCATCATAAGATGTGGTCAGCTCATCCACTTGCCGAGTATATTTACAAGCACTACCTATATAATCTTGGTGTTTGTTTGGAGTATAATACCCAATTAGAGACAGTGGAGATAATGATATGTCAGGAGAAGACTCACCATTGGGAAGAATAGAATAGTAATTTTCTCATTTTTCTTTGGGGTCTATTGGGTCAACCAAGGATAATTCTGTGGCTATATGATATCTATCATAACTTAGACGCATGGCCTCCAATGTACGAAGGTTTCCTTGAGCACTTCCTAAAGATTCTAATTTCTAAAACAGTTTTCAACTATACCTTTATGTAAGGTGTCATTAAGAGGTGCTGTCCACGGTTGGGACATGAGTCACAATTGGTATATATATTTGTATTTAAACTCACAGTTTAAGTATTGTCGTATCTTGTACGACAATTGTATTAATAAAGTTGTAGTTGTTTTCTGTACCATGTATTTGGCGATTCAGAATGGGTTGGATGGAATGAACCTATTTTGGGGGCGTCACAACGGTATTGCATCAATTATTGATTCATACGTAAGAAGGCACTACTCAATAATTGTTACAATAATTACTGTTTAATATTTTATTTTATTGATTCAATAATTGCTGCGTTGATATTTTATATTATTGTTGTTTTAATAATTGTCACTGCACAGTATTTTCCATTATCAAATCAATAATTCATATTATTTGAATAATATTATTAGATAGCATTATTGTCAATGTCTAGAAAGTTCTATCTAAGGAGAGGTTTGGTCACCTAATTGCGCGCCAGTAAGGAGAAATCCTTATTGGAAAGCCTCCTCTTTCCTGGGAACTGTCTGGTTGTCATTATTGTGATTCTGTAATATTATTTGTGAATAATTAATTATTGATTTATATGATGAGAAAAATATTCATTTTATGTGGATATAGATGGAGAAAATTTTTATAGTGACAATTGTTGAAAATCGATATTTTATCTTTTATGATAAAATAATATTTTATTATATTATTATAATATAATAATGGTGATAATTTTACAATGAATGTGGGATATATGAGTATATGAGGAAGAAGAGTATTTTTGTTGTAAAAGTTGTTTAAAACATGTTAAACATGTTGGTTGTAAGAACCCAACTTTTTGAATAAAGATTAAATTTTCTCGAAATATATTTTTGAATATTATGGTGTAGATTTGATATAATGTTATAGTTGTGGGTAATATTTATAAATTTTGTAAAGTACGCAAGTTGTTATATAATATTCGATTGGTCGGGGAATATTCGTTTTAACAGAGAATATTCGTACAATAACACAATCATTGGTGGACCCTCAAAACGGAATTATTGTCGGATTGAGAAAACGATAAAAATACTTTATGAAAATAACTGCAAAAGTTTTACCGTTAACTGTTGAAACACCCGATGTTAAAAGTACAGTAATACGCGTGGTTGTATAATAGCACACGATATTGATTATTGATGCTTACGTGAGAAGTCACTCAGTTATACTCAATTATTGCTACAGTAATTGCTGCATCATATCTATCATATTATTGATTCAATTATTGTCATAGTATCATCTACATAAAATGTTTTTTTATTAAATCAATACTTGAGACGACAAAGTTATTCATATTATAAATTACAATATTTACAATGTCTATAAGTTCATCGAGGGGAGGTTTGGTCACCTAATCAAGCGTCGATAGGGAGAAATTTTTATCGAAAGCCCCTCTTTCAGGGAACGACCGGTTGATAAATATTTTGAGTTATAATATTAATGAAGAATTTTGTTCTGAGTTGAATTTGGAGACCTTGAGCGTGATATTTGAGTCCGAACTATCTAAATTAGTAAAATAGTCTATAAACACAAAATTTTTCGGGATTCACTATTTGGTCAAAAGTCAACAGTTGACTTTTGGGAAAAGTCAAACTTCAAAATTTCAAAATTTATATTTTTGATAAAAATATTTTCATTATGTTGGAATTGTTTGTGTTAGTGAAAATCGACATTTATTAGATGATAATTGATGTTCAGGGGTTATATTGATAAATCGGGTAATTTATCGGATAAATGAGCAATTAATTGCTACTAATTCACATGCTTATATAACTTTTTGTTCACATATGTGTACTATTGAATCACATTATTTACTATTAGGGGAGTTGGTGCAAGATTGATAATACTTGCATAACTAAGTTAAAAATGGAGGTATAGATGGAGGTACTATTTTTTCACATGATTATACTATTGATTCACATGATTGAACTATTGATTCACATTATTTACTATTAGGGGAGTTGGTGTAAGATTGATAATACTTGCAGGACTAAATTAAAAATGAAAGAAAAGTTGGAGGTATTGTATTGTAATTTTTCGAGCCCCAAAACGTGCAATTATCGAAACTATATTTTTTTATAAATAGAAGCTCATTCTTCCTTCATTTTTCACCAATTCTCAAAAGCTTTAGAGCGATTATTATAGAGAGAAATTATAGAGAGAAAGAAGAAGAGAAATCTGCTACCTCACTATTCCAGTATCCAGTTTTTTCCAAGGTAGGGAGTATTATTTCTTTCTTATCCATGAAGAGAACTTCTGTTATTCCATTCTTTATTATTTCATTGGAATAACTTTGATATGTGGCCAATTTACCCTATACTTGGTGAAATTCTTACGTTGTTCCATTCTTTATCATTTTGTTGGAACATCATGTTCTGCATCGATTCTCTATGGGCCGGATTCGGTTCCGTCTTTATTATTACATTGGAATATCATGTGCATGCGTTTTTACGCCAACTTGATTCCGTCTTTATTATTCTCGTTAGAATATCCCGTCTGCATGCGTTTTACTGTGGGATTGATTCCGTTATTTATTATTCTATGGAATAACTTTTTTGCAAGGCGGTCTATCGCATGCCCGGTGATTTCTTTTGTTATTCCATTCCTTATTATACTCAAATAAGTTAAAATTTTGACTTTATACTCCATGAAATTAGTGGAATATCTCGATATTTTTGCGCTTCATCCAAAGATCTTTCATGAAAATATTCTTACGAGCATTCTTGAATTTTACTCTACAAAGCAAAGATCATATTGACAATTTGAACGTTATTAGTTCTGGATAAAATAATTCTTGAACTTGTTTTATTGAATTCTTATATCATTGTCATCATCCTCATGTTTATATTTGTTGAAAGTCATCTGTGGCCTATAGTGCATAGATGGACTTGGTATGATTATGACCGTGAATTATTGATTGTAATCATGACCGTAATGTTACAAATGATGTGGTAAAAAGTCCTTATTGGCCCGTAGTGCATTGATGGACAATTGTTGGCATGATCATGACCATTATTGAATACACAAATATTCTTGGCCCAGTAGTGCATGGATAATTGTGGTCGTCGGATACTAAAGAATATCCTTGGGTAGTAGTGCGAGGGGTGATTCGATGATGTGGATTGTTTATTGTCGAGTCCCGCCGATAAAAGTAATGAAAAACCTTTTAAATCATAAAAGATAGTAGATTTTATTCTCTACTTGACTCTTTTAATGGATTGCTTGTTCCGCTGCTGTTAAACTTGATGGTTGTTATATTGTATCAGTTTAACACTGTTGAAGGCTAACGATAATATATTCTGCATTATCTTAGTCATACTATTTCCTACTGGGCTAGTTGAGCTCACCCTTTTACTTTTATTGTTCTCTTCAGGAAATGAGAACGTAGCAGGGACTTGTCGGGGAACGGAGTGACGGACCAGATGATAGCATTAGTAGTCCTCACTATTCAGTGAAATAGTGGAAAATAAATGTAATAATATTGAATTTGAGTTTGAATATTGTCTAGACGACAATATTTGTATTAAAACTCACAGCTTATGTTGTATATTTAAAGATTGTATTTTGTATTCTGTACCATGTATTTGGCGACTCAGAATAGGTGATGTATACCTATTTTGGGGGCTTCACAGTTGATATCAAAGCTTAGGAATATGATCTCTGGCTAAGATGTGAGACTAGAACTAGGAGGGGAGAGACGGGGAATTCCTTCGCTAGTATGACCTACCTAAGTTTATTTGGTATTTAATTGGTTGGTCAAAGTATATGGATAATATGTTGTATGTCAATTAACCCTTATTTTGTGGCAGTATTTGAAAATGGTATCCAAGAATATCGAGAATAGCAATGGAGCACAAGAGACCGTTGAGTCTCCATAGATCAACAATCAGAATAATGTGCATCAGAAAGGCGATAATTCTCATGCAAACAACAACACTGACCAAATGATGAACGATGGAATGTTCAGAGGCTTTATGCAATTCATGCAACATCAGGCGAGAGCGGCTCCTGTTCAAAATACAGGTGAAAACACTGGAAACTCTCGAACGGTCACCGCTAAACAGTTCAAGGAGCTGGGACCACCCGAGTTTATTGGAGAGCCAAAACCACTTAAGGTGGAAGCATGGATAAAGCAAATCACCAAGATATTTGATGTCTTGGGATGCTCCGAGGAGCAAAAGGTTCCCTTCGCCACCTTCATGTATTGCGTGAAGAGGCGACATCTTGGTGGGAATCAGAAAAGCGTACCGACTGACGCATTCAAGATATCTTGGGAGAAGTTCCAAGAGCTATTCAACGACAAGTACTTTCCCGAGAGTATTCGTCACATGAAAGAAGTGGAGTTTATCAAATTAGAATAAAATAATATGACCGTGTCGCAATACGAGGCTAAATTTGCAGAGTTATCTCGGTTTGCATCCCATTTGGTTGATAATGAGAAGCGAATGACACGAATGTTTTTAAGAGGTTTGAAACTCGAGATACGTCAATATCTTATTTCTCATAAACTGTGTTTGTACTCAGATGTTGTAAATAGGGCTCAGTTATTAGAGCGCGGTAACGAGTCAACGCAACCAAGAGAAAGCAGCCGGCATCATGAAAATACCAGTGGTATCAGTCATCGAAGCGGTGACAACAAACGTGGTGGGAATCAACATGCCAGAAATGGTAACCACTTCGGTGGTAATCATGGCCATGATAATAAAAATGGACATTTCAAGAAAAGGAAATTCAACAATGATGGAAAGACGTCAAAGACCAAAGACCGTTGTTAAGGAAGGAGAACGACCACCTATCATATGCTTCAAATGCGGAGGGGAGGGACACATCAGTCCAAACTGCGCGATGTCGTCCAAAGCATGTTATAATTGTGGAAGAGAAGGTCACTTAGCTCGATTTTGTCGTTCACCAAAGACAAGTTCAGCTAGGATGGAGACACCAAAGGCCATCCCAGAAAAGTCAAAGCCGGTAGTGCAAGGGAGAGCGTTTGTTGTGACCTCCTAGAAAGCAAGGAACCCGAACGAGATTATCACGGGTAAGCTTATCATAAACTCTAGTGAAGTCTATACCTTATTTGATACCGGTTCTACCCATTCTTTTATTTCTCCTACTTGCGCCAACGTTTAAATTTGACTCAGGAGAAATTAGACTTTGACTTATCTGGTTGAAACTCCATTAGGAGAAACCTTCATTACATCCACTTTGTTTATAAGTCTTGTTTGATGTAAATCAGAATCGCATACGTTACTCCGTCGATCTTATCTCCTTAAAAATACTTGTATTTGACGTGATTCTAGGGATTGATTGGTTAACTACTCATCATGCTAAAATTGATTATTTTCGTAAGGTTGTTAGCTTTCATATTCCTAATAAACCTATTATGCGAATTCAAGCGACCAAACCATTAAAATCAATCACGATTCATCTCAAGCCATAAAGCTATTCGTTTATTGAAAAATGGATTTCAAGCTTTCTTAGCTCATATCACGGATTTAATCAAATATCGTCGATTTGAAGGATATTTCTATTGTTAATAAATTTCCGACGTATTCCACGAAGAACTTCTGGCCTACCCCAAAGCGTGAAGTTGAATTTTGTATCGACCTTGAACCCCAGACAAAACCCATTTCCAAAGCCCCATATCGAATGGCTCTATTGAACTTCGGGGAGTTAAAGACCCAATTGCAAGAATTGTTAGACATTGGTTTCATTCGTCTAAAGACGTCTCCTTGGGGTGCTCTGTTTTATTCATGAAGAAGAAAAGATGGGAGTATGCGACTTTGTATTGATTATCGGGAGTTGAATCATGTCACCATCAAAAAAATAGGTACCCATTGCCACGTATTGATGACTGTTTGATCGATTCATGAGGAGCACAATTTTTTCAAAGATCGATCTTCGTTCGAATATCATCGGTGAAGGTTAAAGCGAGGATATTCCAAAGACCGCTTCGTAACTTCGCAGACGGGCATTATGAATTTTTAGTCATGTCTTTTGGATTGACTAATCTTCTTCTTTGCTTTTCATGGATATGATGAACCGAGTATTCAAGGAATATTTGGATCACTTTGTGGTCGTCTTTATTGATGACATCCTTATTTATTCCAAAAGCCGTGAAGATCATAAGCAACACTTGAGGCTGATACTCCAAAAGCTTCGTGAATATAAGCTTTATGCCAAGTTAAAGAAATGCCAGTTTTGACTTGAGGAAGTAGCATTCCTTGGGCACGTAGTATCAAGTCATGGAATATCCATTAACCCGGCAAAGATTGAAGCTATTCAAAGCTAGGAGCAACCCAAATCGATGGATCAAGAAACGTACCTTTCTCGGTTTAGCTGGTTATTATCGGAGATTCGTGGAAGGATTTTCTCGAATCGCTACTCCATTAACTCAGCTGACTCGGAAAGATACAAAGTTTGGTTGGAACGAGGAATGTGAGAAGAGTTTTCAAGAACTCAAAAGGAGACTCATTTCAAGACATTACGACAATACCATCCGGTTCGGAGGATTTGTCATCTCTGAGTGATCTTCAGGCAAAAGGTTAGGATGTGTTCTCATGTAACATGGGAAAGTCATAGCCTATGCCTCAAGACAACTCAAAGAATATGAGAGAAATTATCCTACTCATGATCTAGAGTTGGCAGCTGTTGTCTTCGCACTTAAAATTTGGAGGCATTACTTGTATGGAGAGAAAGTGGAGATCTTTACGGATCATAAAAGCCTCAAATATTTCTTCACTCAAAGGAACTCAACATACGACAACGACGTTGGCTTGAACTGTTCAAAGATTATGATCATACCATCCAATACCATCTGGAAAAGTTTAACGTGATAGGCGACGCATTGAGTAGAAGATCATATCTTGGTATGAGTGCAATATTCACAACACAAAAGCCCATTTTGTGTGACTTGCAAAGGATGGAGATAGAGTTAAAGACTCCAGGGACCCATGTGATGATGGCGAATATACGAGTAGAACCGACTTTAATTGATAAAGTTAAAGTTGCTCAAGTTATAGATCCGGAGCTGATGCGTATGAGGAAGAAAGTGCAAGAAGGTGTTACGCCGGAAGTAAGAATCGATGAAGAAGGAATATTTCGAGTCAACTCCAGACTTTGTGTTCCTAACGACCCTGATTTAAAGTATAAAATCATGATGGAGGCGCACAACACACCATTTGCAATCCATCTTGGGAGTACCAAAATGTATCGTGATCTTCATCATACATTTTGGTGGAGCAATATAAAGAGAGAGATAGCGTTATTTATCTCAAGGTGTCTAATTTGTCAACGAGTTAAAGCGGAGCATCAAGTACCAAAAGGTCCATTGCAACCACTTGAAATTCCCGAATGGAAGTGGGAGCACAATACCATGGTTTTAGTTACCGGTCTTCCCAAAGTTTCTCAAGGCATAGATGCGATTTGGGTCATTGTTGATAGATTGACTAAGTCTGCTCATTTCTTACCGACACGAGAAACTTATACACTTGAACGTCTTGCTTGTATGTACATAAACGAGGTTGTAAGATTGCATGGTATGCCAGTATCCATAGTTTCTGATCGAGACTAAAGATTCATTTCAAGATTTTGGGTTAGTTTGTAAAAATCTATGGGCACGGATTTACGATTTAGCTCGGTATATCATCCTCAGACGGACGGGCAGTCAAAGAGGACGATTCAAACTCTTGAAGATCTATTAAGACTCTGTGTCCTTGACTTCAAGGGAAGTTGGGACAAGTTCTTACCATTGGTGGAGTTTTCCTACAACAACAGTTATCAAGCAAGTATTGGCATGGCTCCATTCGAGGCGTTGTATGGAAGAAAGTGTCATTCTCCGGTATGCTGGGATGAGGTGGGTGAAGCAACGTTGTTGGGACCAGAGTTGGTACGTATGACTACAAAAAATATTCAAATGATCCGATAACGTATAAAAATCTCACAAGATCGACAAAAGAGTTATGCAGATCTTCATCCAAATGACGTAGAATTCGATATTGGAGATCATGTGTTGTTACATGTTGCTCCATGGAAAGGAGTTACAAGATTTGGAAAGAGAGGAAAGCTCAATCCTCGATTCATTGGCCTATTTTTAATCCTCGATCGAGTAGGAAATGTGGCCTATAGACTTGCGTTACCGCCAAGTATGTCTCGTGTTCATAACATTTTTCATATATCCATGTTACGTAAATATATAAAAGACCCGAACCACATTATTAAGTTAGAACCGGACGAAATAGAGGAAGATTTAACGTATGAAGAGGTTCCTGTTAAAATCTTGGATAAGAAGGAACATATTCTACGCTCCAAGGTTATACCTCAAGTAAAAGTTTTGTGGAGAAACCACGATGTTGAGGAAATGACCTGGGAGTTAGAATCTGAAATAAAATCAAAGTATCCTCACCTCTTTGACATACCAGGTACGCACCCTAATTTCGAGGACGAAATTTCATAAGAAGGGGAGGTTGTAAGATCCCAACTTTTTGAATAAAGATTAAATTTTCTCGAAATATATTTTTGAATATTATGGTGTGGATTTGATATAATGTTATAGTTGTGGGTAATATTTACAAATTTTGCAAAGTACGCAAGTTGTTATATAATATTCGATTGGTCAGGGAATATTCGTTTTAACAGGGAATATTCGTACAATGACACAATCATTGGTGGACCCCCACAACGGAATTATTGTCCAGATTGAGAAAACGACAAAAATACTTTTTTATGAAAATAAGCTGCGGAAGTTTTACCATTAAGCTCGTTGAAACACCGGTGTTAAAAATACTGATGTCTGCTGGTGGTTGCGTAGTAGCACACGGTATTGATTATTGATACTTTACGTGAGAAGTGACTCGGTTATACTCAATTATTACATGATGAATTGCGCCGCACCATATCTATCATATTATTGATTCAATTATTGTCAAAGTATCATCTGCAATAAAATGTTTTTTATTAAATCAATACTTGAGACGACAAAGTTATTCATATTATAAATTATAATATTTATAATGTCTAGAAGTTCTGTCGAGGAGAGGTTTGGTCACCTAATCAAGCGCTTGATAGGAGAAATCCTTATTGGAAAGCCCCATCTTTCACAGGAGCGACACTGGTTGATAAATATTGTGAGTTATAATATTAATAATGAATGTTGTTCCAAGTTGAATTTGGAGACGCGGACGTGATATTTGAGTCCGGAACGACGAAATTAGTAAAATAGTCTATAAACACAAAATTTTCCTAGGATTCACTATTTGGTGAAAAAGTCAACAGTTGACTTTTTAGGGAAAAGTCAAACTTTGAAATTTCAAAATTTATATTTTGATAAAAATAGTTTCATTATGTTGGAATTGTTTGTGTTAGTAAAATTGACATTTATTAGATGATAATTGATGTTCAGGGTTATATTGATAAATCGGGTAATTTATCGGATAAATGAGCAATTAATTGCTACTAATTCACATGCTTATATAACTTTTTGTTCACATATGTGTACTATTGAATCACATTATTTACTATTAGGGGAGTTGGTTTAACATTGATAATACTTGCATAACTAAGTTAAAAATAGAGGTATAGATGAAGGTACTATACTGTAATTCATATTTTTCACATGATTATACTATTGATTCACATTATTTACTATTAAGAGAGTTGGTGCAAGATTGATAATACTTGCAGGACTAAATTAAAAATGAAAGAAAAGTTGGAGGTATTGTACTGTAATTTTTCGAGCCCCAAAATATGCAATTATCGAAACTATATTTTCCTATAAATAGAAGCTCATTCTTCCTTCATTTCTCACCAATTCACAAAAGCTTTAGAGCGATTATTATAGAGAGAAAAAAGAAGAGAAATCTGTTACCTCACTATTCCAGTATCTAGTTTTTTCCAAGGTAGGGAGTATTATTTCTTTCTTATCCATGAAGAGAACTTCTGTTATTCCATTCTTTATTATTCTGTTGGAATAACATGTATCGTGAGCTACCTATACTTGGTGAAATTTTTACATTGTTCCATTCTTTATCATTCATTGGAACATTGGAACACGTCACATGCATCTTTATTATTTCGTTGAATACCGTTCACATGCATTTTCCGGACACGATTCGCCTTATTATTATTCATTGGAATATCCTGTACATGCATTTACGCGGACTGATTCCGCTTTTATTATTACATTGGAATATCTTGTCTATGCTTTTTTATCGCAGGACTGATTCCGTCTTTATTATTACATTGGAATATCCATGCATGCGTTTTCTGTGGGACCTGATTCCGATTATTTATTATTACATTGGAATAATAACTCGCCATGCGGTTTATCGCATGCGGTGATTTCTTTTGTTATTCCATTCCTTATTATACCCGGTTGGTTAAAGTTTTGACTTTATACTCCATGAAATTAGTGGAATATCCTTGATATTTACGTTTCATCCGATATTTTTCATGGAAATATTCTTACGAGCATTCTTGAATTTTACTCTACAAAGCAAAGATCATGTTGACAATTTGGACTTTATTAGTTCTGGATAAAATAATTCTTGAACTTGTTTTATTGAATTCTTATATCATTGTCATCATCCTCATGTTTATATTTGTTGAAAGTCATACGTGGCCTATAGTGCATAGATGGACTTGGTATGATTATGACCGAGGAATTATTCTGGTGTAATCATGGTAAGTAATGTTACAAATAATGTGGTAAAAGTCCTCATTGGCCCGTAGTGCATTGATGGATGCGGTTGTTGTCATGATCATGACCATTATTGAATACACAAATATTCTTGGCGTAGTGTATGGATAATTATGGTGGTGATGATACTAAAGAATATCATTGGTAGTAGTGTAGAGGTGATTCGATGATGTGGATTATTTATTGTCGAGTCCTAGCGATAAAAGTGATGAAAACCTTTTAAATCATAAAAGATAGTAGATTTTATTCTCTACTTGACTATTTTAATGGATTGTTTGTTCATTGTAGTTAAACTTGATGGTTGTTATATTGTATCGGTTTAACATCATTGAAAGCTAACGATAATATGATACGCATTATCTTAGTCATCTATTTCCCCTCTTGGGCTAGTTGAGCTCATCCTTTTACTTTTATTGTTCTCTTCGAGAAAATGAGAGCGTAGGAGGGATTAGTCGGGGAGCGGGTGTGGCGGACGGATGATACCATTAGTAGTCCTCACTATTCGGTGAAATAGTGGAAAATAAATGTAATAATATTGAATTTGAGTTTGAATATTATGCAGGCGACAATATTTGTATTAAAACTCTCAAACTTATGTTGTATATTTAAAATTGTATTTTGTATTGCATACCATGTATTTGGCGACTCGGAATAGGTGATGTATACCTATTTTGGGGCGTCACATTAGTGGACCCATTTCTTGATGAAATTTGATTATAACAGTAAAATCGTCTGTATGTGGATTTTGGTCAATTTGTTTGGAATTTGGAAAACTTTCTTTCGCAAAGTTTTATAGAATTGAATTTCTATAAAAATTCATGGATTCAATTTTCCGATAAAAGGCTATTTATTATGAATTATTGAAGTTCCAGAATAATTGATTTTTGAAGTTTTAATAATTTTTATTAAGAAAAACGTTTTTTATATTGTTGGTGGGCCCCATTGGTATTGAATGCATGCTGAATTCAGATTCTTGGTGTACGTAGGAAATTTATATAATTATAATAATATTTTAATAAATTTTCTACTTTGGTGTTCTAAGCAATTTTCTATAAATAGGTGCTTAGGTTAGAATTGAAAATCACACCAGAAACTGAAGTTTTCTCTCTATTTCTCTCTCTATGTTATTGAGTGTATTCTTGTGAGTATTTTGATATCTTGAGTGTTGCTATACGGTGCAAGTTCGTTCAGCGTTATTCAAATCGTAAATCTTTGCTCTTTTGAGGTAAAGGATAGTAAAGGATTTTAAGGGATTGAAAGGGATGTTATTTTCTTCGTAAGTGATATTATTTCTTCAATATAATTATGTTGAAATATTGGTTTGAACTTCTTATCAAATTTAGAACTTTTTTATGTCGGGGTTACTATTCATGAGTTACTATTCACGATTTACTATTCACGAGTTACTATTCACGACAGGTTACTATTCATGAGTTACTATTCACGGATACTATTCACGAGTTATTATTCACGGGAAAATTGGTTTCTTTTTCTAACCAAATTATAGTTGATGTATGAATATTACTCTGGAGATTAAAACTATGTATTGATTATATTGATTTTATTATCATATATAACATTTTATATCCACGATGTTGAAATTCTCTTTCTTTGGAGTATAAAGATGGGTAGATTATTGGTATGATCATGACTAGGGTTCTCTTTGGCGAAGTGAGAAAAGTTGAATTGTATTCGGTATGATCATGACCATTGAATTTATAATTGAATATCTTTAGCTTAAGTGCAAAGGTGAATTGATCAACATGGTTATAATTATTGTTTATATAAATTCTGAAATGATTATATATTTCTTTGAGATATGAATATCTTTGGCCCATAGTACAAAGATGACTTATTGATGAATATCTTTGGCCCGTAGTGCAAAGATGAATTATTGATGAATATCTTTGGCATGTAGTGCAAAGATGGTCTGTTGATGAATATCTTTAGCCCGTAGTGCAAAGATGAATTTATTAGTATGATTATGAACATGAACTGTGATTTGGTATAACCATGATCTTTGATGTTTCAGGTAAAGACAGGTGATGAAAATTATTTTCGTCCTGAATGCGAAAAGAAATTTAGAACTACAATTATGATTATGAATTATTCACATGATTGTGGACATGAACTGTTGATTGATGTTACAGGGATAAAACATTGTTGATGGACTTTTAACATAGAGAAGATAATTGATTTTATGGTCTATTTGACTCTTCTAATGGATTGCTCGTTCCACTGCAACTATGGTTGAAAAGTTTTATCATCTACCATATGTTCTAAATCTACGATTTATTCTTGTTGAAGGCTATTGATAATTTATTTATCTTTAGTCATGATATTCTTTCTTGAGCTAGTTGTGCTCACCTTTTGCTTCACAGTTCCCTTTTCACTAATAAAAAGTGTATTTGGGTTGAGCGGGGATAACAAGGGAATAGAACGGTGGTCTATAGATGTTGAGGGTGAGGTGAACTTAACTTGGAATGGTGTTTTGCCACTATCATACAAGATGTCTAATGACATACAACCTCGTATCATCATAAGACAGGGATGTGCTCATCCACTTGCTGAGTATATTTACAAGCACTACCTATATAATCTTGGTGTTTGTTTGGAGTTTAATTCTCAATTAGAGACATTGGAGATAATGATATGTCAAGAGAAGACTCACCATTGGGAAGAATATGATAGTAATCTTCTCATTTTTCTTTGGGGTCTATTGGGTCAACCAAGGATAATTCTGTGGCCATATGGTATTTATCATAATCTAGAAGCATGGCCTCCCATGTACGAAGGTTTCCTTAAGCACTTCCCAAAGATTCTAATTTCTAAAAACAGTTTTCGACTATACCTTTATGTAAGGTGTCATTATGAGGTGTTGTCCACGGTTGGGACATGAGTCACAGTTGGTATATATTTGTATTTAAACTCACAGTTTAAGTGTTGTCGTATCTTGCACAACAATTGTATTAATAAAGTTGTAATTGTTTTCTGTACCATGTATTTGGCAACTCAGAATGGGTTGGATGGAATGGACCTGTTTTGGGATCGTTACAACTTTAGTTATGTATTGCGATAAATTTATGTCAACTTATAATCGTAAAACTTATTATTGTGTAAGATTTGTAAGAATTATAGAAGGATCTTGCTTATTACACATTTATCCAAAAAAATTATCACCAATAAGTGTAATTGAGAATCAAATAATAGATATAAATATTCGCAATATATATCATTTCTTTTTTACTATATATGAGATTGTCAACAGTTAATTTAGAGTCCCTTACGAGAATTTTCTGTCAAATTAAGATTATGACATATATCAATACATGGACTCACTATAAATTGGCCTATTATATCAAATACACCCTATTTCTGACAACTTATTATAACTTCTAGAGATATCAACAACACACCCTATTTATGATTTTATATAAGTGTGTGATGTGATAAAAACATGTAACTGTAAGTGAACAGTGTCAAATTAAATAGCTGGCAAGTACAGGTTGAACCCACGTACAAAGACTACATTAATTTTAATGTATCCTTAATATCTATTTTAGGCGAATTATAAATAAAGATTGAAAATTGATTAACTAGAATATGAAAACTAATAATGAGTAAGCAATCTAGGAATCTGAATCCATTAAATAATAAACATAACATATAATTCAATCTCTTCTATTTTTATAACTCAAATATAATTTTGATCTCTCTTCCCTTTAATTTAGTAATTTACAATTAACGTGAGCAAGTATATATAGACTATAAAAATTTAAGGATTAACTATAACCCATCAAAACTTCTTTAAGTATGGATTATGAAAAATTCATATCTTAACAATAACTTATCAAAACCTCTTAATTAATTTAAAATAATATAAGAACTATAAAGCGAAGATATTTAAATAACAAAACATGAATGCGAAATCAATTAAGCATAGAAGTATAAATAATAGAAGAGATGAAAAATATTGTCATGAATAATTATTAAATTTCATCTTCATCCTAGTTATAAAAAAATTAACTAGACATGAAAATAAATAAACTAACTAAAATAAAGAAAAGAAGAAAATTAAAAATAAATAAGAAAACTCCCTTTAATAAAGGATCATCCAATGAACGTACAATGAAAAAGTAATTTAATCTACTCCTACGATCCTAACCTAAACTAATACAATCTCCTAATCCTCATTCTCTCTAAAACAAGAGACCTATTTATAGGAAAAATAAATTTGTGTCTATTCAATGAACTTGGACACTTTTGTTCATTTTTTCTCTTTTCTTAACTTCAATTTCTATATGGTAATCCTACAATAGTCCTTTTTTATTTTAAAAGTTGAATATAAATCTTTTATTTACTCCCCAAGAAAACTAAATGTTATTTCTTATTAAACAAAACAAAATATATTAATTAAATAAAATAAACATATAAAATAATAAATATTAAAATATATTAATTATGTGTCTATCAATTGTGTTATCAAGTGCTTGGACAGTAGGTACATTCCACATAGAGCACAAGATTTAATCAATCCTCAAGAAATATATATATATATATATATATATATATATATATATATATATATATATATACAGTAAGGATCGAGAGTATTCTCCTTAAATAGCATTTCTCCTTAAATAACATTCTTTTATTAAAACTACGTCGTTTTGGAGGGACGCGGTGACATTTTTGTAAATACGCGGTGGCATTGTATTTACAAAAATGTCACTGCGTCCCTCCAAAATGACGTAGTTATAATAAACGAATGTTATTTAAGGAAGAATGTTATTTAAGAAGAATGCTCTTGATCTTGACCGTATATATATATATATATAGAGAGAGAGAGAGAGAAATGATCAGTGCACTACGTTAGCTGATAACCCTTTATCAGCTAACGCTTATCCTGCCGTCCAAAATTGAAGTTAATGGCCTAGATGAACTCCCAGTCGCTAGAGGGAGTAGCGGCCAGCAATAAATTTTAAAATCCATTGTGTTGGCCGCTAGAGGGAGTATCGGCCAGGTCAAACGTTGTCGTTTTGTTCGCCACTACTCCCCTAGCGGCAAAGTGATGGATTTTAAAATTTTGAGCATAAAGGATTTTCGCCCACCATTAGCGGGAGTAAGCGGCGGCGTTTCGAGATCTAAACTTTTCACTTTGTTTGCGTTTGCGGTTTCTTTGCCTGAGAGAGAGCGAGAAGGCGGCTTGCGGAGAGAAAGCGGCGAAGGATTGCTACAAATCACTCGAATTTGGCCCATCAATCTCAAATTTAACTGGTAAGTAAGTGTCTTACTATCCACTATGCTTTTGTAATTATCTTTAGAAACAAAATAGACATGTTTGATGCGTATTTTTGCTAAATATTTTAAAAATTATTGCTATATGAAAGCATGGTATTATTATATGTATGTATACAAATTGGGTGGTAGGTATGCATCTATGTATACAAATTATGTGTATAAATTGGGTATTTTCTATATATAAAATAATAATATGTATATTTTTTAGTATTATGTATGCATAAATTGTGATAAATGTTTTATTGTGGTTGTTGATTATTTTTTGCAAAAATTGACATTTTGTCATAAAATGTAAATACACTTGCATGTATGAAATATTATTATTATTGTTTTGTATTATTTTTGGTCAATTATTTATTTAGACATTGAATAAAAGTTTTATTGTTATTGATATTTGTAGGTAAATATGGACAATTGACTGCCTGGACCCATTGATCGCAGTGTCCTTTATGCTCAAGAAAAACATGTATCGGAAGATGTGTGGAATGGGATTAAAAGGGGTACACTGATGTCAAGCCAATCTACTTCAATTACATATGATAAATGGGAACTTACCAACCTACAAAAAAAAAATTATTAGAGGCGTGGGGATTTAAGGGATTTAGTTATCCTGCAGTAGTAACCAGAACAGATGTAAGTCTTATATCTGCTTTGATTGAGAGATGGCAGCCAGAGACAAATACATTTCATATGAAATATGGTGAAATAACAATAACATTGGAGGATGTCCATTTCATTTTTCGTTTGCCAGTATTGGGTAAGCCCTTAACTTGTCCTTCATTTGATGCTCCATTAAGTTATTTTAGGAAAATTTTTAGGGATGAATGGGTTGGGGAATGGAATAATGTGAAAAAAAGACGTGGTATTTCTTTAGTCTGGTTACATAAAAATTTTTCCAAGTGTCCAGACAATGCAAGTAGAGATGTGGTTGGTATGTATACAAAGGCATATGTCCTTTGGCTATGCAGGGGGGTTTTATTTCCCACAAGGTCAAAAAATACTGTACACCCTATATACATGCATTTTATTTATGGTTCAAATAAGACTGCCACATATGCATGGGTTGCCGTATGTTTGTCATATTTATATCGGGGTCTGTACACAGCATCTATGAAAGAGAGTTATTATGTCAATGGTTGTGTGACCTTGTTACAAATTTGGGCGTACGAGCATTTTCTGGTTGGAATGCCTAACCCTAGGCCCAACTCTTTACTTTGGGTCCCTAGAGCAACAACATTGGTGTACTCCGCCAAACATCAATATGGTGATAGGCGAAGCGATCCCCATCACCATCTCTCTTTCTACCGGGGCGAATTTGATAGGCAACCTCAGTGGGAGGTAATATGGCGGCTATACCAGCGATGGGATGATGATTGGAGGTACTTTAATTATGAGGCTAGATTGGCAGGATTCGGTCGAGTCCCATTGATTCATTTTGATATTGTCGAGTATCAAATGCCTGACCGGGTAATGAGGCAATATGGGTATATCCAAGGCATTTCGTCCCCAGCTAAGAGAAATGATGCTTTGATACTCCCACTAGCGGCTGGGCGAAATTCCCTTAATGCCCAAAATTTTAAAATCCACTGTGTTGGCCGCTAGAGGAGTAATGACGACCAGTAAAACGACAACGTTTAAAATTCTTTGTCTTTGGTGGTATTAGAGGAGTAGCGGCCGAAAAAAACGACAACGTTTGACTGGCCGCTACTCCTCTAAGCGGCCAAAGACAAAGGATTTTAAAATTTATTATCGGATTCTTACTCCTCTGGCGGTGGGGAGTTCATCTGGGCTATTAACTTCAATTTTGGACGGCTGAATGAGCGTTAGCTGATAAAGGGTTATCAGCTAACGTAGTGCACGGATCATTTCCCATATATATATATATATATATATATATATATGGGAAATGATCCATAGAATACGTTAGCCAGAGGGACTGTTTAAACTAACGCTCATCCAGCCGTCCAAAATTAGAGTGAATGGTTGAGATGAGGCCCAGCCGTACTCCCTCTAACGGCCAGCCAAAATTTGTTCGTCTTATGATTTTTAATTATAAATAGGAAATAGTGATTGAATTTATATTATATTCCTACTCAAATATATAAACTCAATCACTATTTCTTATTTATAATTAAAAATCATAAAACGATAATCGATAATTATTCTTATACATACTTATTTTGTTAATAAGTATAAGGATAAGTATAAATATAATTCTTGGTTATCTTTATAATTATCCTTATAATTTTTATTATTTTATTTTATTGATAAATAAGTAATATGTATAAGGATAATACATTAATAAGTATAAGGATAAGTATAAAAATAATTACGGAATATCTTTATAATTATCCTTATAATTTTTTATTATTTTATTTTACTGATTAATATGAGGATAATCAAGATAATGTAATTAAGCCAAAAAAATTTTGTTGGCCGCTAGAAGGAGTAGCGGTTGGGCCCTCATCTCGACCATTCACTCTAATTTTGACTACCAATTTGGATGGCGTTAGTTGAAACAAATCCCTCCGCTAACGATTCATGGATCATTTTCCTATATATATATATATATATATATATATATATATATATATATATGGGGTTCCATCCACAACAACCTTTTTTTGGCCTGTAATTTTTTTTTGCTCCAAGTAGAAATTTCAACAAAGAAAAGTGGTTGCTCCACAATGAACGATTCTTATGGATGAAACCCTATATATATATATATATGTGTGTATTATTGTGTATATGCCTTGTATGCCAATGCACAATGTATATATAAATTAAATGATGCATGTAGGTCATGTTGAAGGTTTTGAACTACATTAATATTTGCATCAATTAGAGGTGATCATTGGTTATAAGCGAACGAATAGGCTATTAGGTTATAACCGAATACCTAGAAATGGTCCTATTTTTAATATCCAGAACTAATAACCGAATTTTAGTAATAACCGAATAGCAGAATCGAAGAATTAGAATTGTAAATTCGGTATTTGAAGTAATAACCAAACATCTACTACTAGCATAATCCTTTGAAGCTTCAATCCTCGCTCCTCGTATAATCAACCCAAATCAACCCAAATTTGACACACGGTAGAAGAAACCCCCCGTAATACCCCTAAATCCTTGTAATACCTATAAATCCAAGACACAACAAAGAGCGAAGACTGACTCCAAATCCACAAATCGATAAAAAGCTGGAGACATCAATGAAAAGCATGATTAAATGGGACCCAAATCGGGCTCGAAATCGAGAATCAATGGGGAAGAAAATCGGACCCAAAACCGGTGTAGTTATAATCGGATCGGATCGGTGAAAAAGAGTAAAGCTGGCATGAAATCACTAGAGTAAGGAATCAGAAGAGTTGGTAGGAGTTTGTGGCGTGTTCATGGAGTTTACGGAGGAATGTTATCGAGAAGTGGTGGGTCTTTGTTGTCTTTGGAGTTGGTCTTGCCGGGTCTGCCGAAAGTTCCGATCAATCATTTTTAGAGAAAAAATGAGGAGATCTGCCTGCCGCTTGAGGGGAATGTCAAGTGAGACTGTGAGAGAGAGGGCGAGGGGTAGTACTTCAGTTGAGGCCCTCAATTTGTAATATTATAATGGGTCCTTTACATAAGTATACAACAAATAGAAAGTAATTACAAGAAAAGTGCATCAACTAAATAATTACAAAAAGAGTGTAATTATGACTCATATTACAAAAATAGTACAAACCTAAAATCAAGGATAACTAAAATTCAAATTCAAATCTTTTGGAGCTAACAACAATTTCAAATCCATAATTCAAAATTCAAATCAAAATGAGGAAATTAAAATAAAAAAATTATGAAGGAGTTATTGTAGATCATCCTCCTCCCCGCCTCTCCTATGGCCATTATATAAATAAAAGTAAATCATCGCTTGGCCATCTATGTATCGCTATGGCCATTCATTGGCCAATAGGAGTTCTTTATTCGATTTTTTTGACGATTTGGTTACCAACAAAAAATTAAAATATTTACCTTTATCTGAAGTTTGGCTACCAACCGCATCACATTTAAAATAAAAATGGTAATCAAATAAAATTAAATTAGTTACTTTATCGAAAAGTTTGGTAACAAAATCTGTATGAAGTTTAGTTACCAATCGCATCACATTTAAAATAAATAGGTAATCAAATAAAATTGAATTGGTTACCTTATCGGAATGTTTGGCTACCAACTACATGGATTGTTTCGGTTACCAACGTATATTTGTTTGATTCTGGGTGGAGGTGGAGAATGAACCTGGTGGAAGTGGGCTGAGAGGGAGGAGAAAGGGGCGGGAGGAGGAGGAGGAGGGGGAGGAGAAAGAGGGCGGATGGAAGGGAGGCGGTGGGGGCGGGAGGAGGGAGGAGGTAGGTAGAGAGGAGGGAGGCGGAGGTGGGAAGGAGGGAGGAGGGAGGGGGGGGAGGAGGGAGGAGGGAGGAGGGTGGGGAGGAGTGGCGAGGGGAGGTGGAGGCGGGAGGAGGGGAGGCGGGAGGATGGGGAGGCGGAGGCGGAGGCGGAGGGAGGATAAGAAGAAGGGAAACATAAATAGAGTGGGAGAAAATCGTGGGAGAGATGGGGAGAAAATTGTGGGAGAGATGGTAATCGTGTGCATAATTAAAGGGATAATATTGCACTCTTTTTTGTAATTAAATATTGCATATCACTCTTTTTATAATTATTTTATTTGTACTCTTTTTATGTAATTATTTTTTAAAATGTAATAGAAAATGTAATTGTTCCTATTATAATATAGTATAGTATTGGGAGTCAAGAATGGGTTAAAAAATGAAATTTGAAGGTCTTTGAAGAATGGGCTAAAGAATGGGTTAAAGAATGAAATTTGAATTTATTCTTATACAATAAATTCGGTAATTCGGGTAACTAAATAATCTATTTTCTAAAACCGAATCCGAAACCGAATACCGAACAATAAATCGGATATAACCGAAATTAGAAAAAAAAAAACCGAAAAATCGAAATAATTCGGTTAAAAAAATTCGATTGTGTTCGGTTATTCAATTTTATTCGTTTTTTGCTCATTCCTAGCATCGATCAATAATTAAGTATTACAATTTAACCTTAATTAGCTAGAGAACACTAGGATCATTGAGCACCTTCACTTTCATTGTCATTAATTAATTTAATTCTAGCTTTCTTTATTTTTTTAAACTACTTTATGATTCCATTGTCTGAATTAAAATTTCTTCTAACCAACAATGATTTTGCATGGTGCATGTTTCATTCATTAATGAAGAGTTAAGGAATAAGTCAATTATTTAATTAAGAAAGTTTTTTCTTTTGCGCATTCACGCGTGGTTATTTTACATTGAGAAAGTCAAATGCTTCCTAGTATCAAATTTCTAACTAATGTCAAACTTTTTAATTAGAAAATAAAATTTTATTAAAAGATGTGGTACGTTTTACCAAAAATATTTGTAGTTAATTTTAGAAGAAGAAGAGTATATATATATAGAGTCCTTTTCATATGATCGGTTCTTTATAGTCTTTATCTGAAACAATCTAACACCTTTTTGGATAGTTGATAAACTTATTGGAAGGTGAGATTGAAACATAATATATGGCAGTAAGTAAGCAACATAGAACTTTTATTTTAATATGAGGACCCCACCATAGTCAACATGTTGTCGGTTTGTTTAACTAAAAGCGAATTTTAATATTAAATAATAATAGAAATGCAAACATGTAAACTGTAAAAAAAAAAAAAAAATCCAAACCGGGACAAGCTCTTACGGCTTGTAAAAAATAAAATAAAATAAAAATACCAACCGGAACAAGCTCTTACGGCTTGTATAAAAATCAAATAGTGGCACAAGTTCTTTATTTGCTATTTTTTATAACAATATTTGTTATTTTATAAAAACAAATATTTTTATAAAAACAAATATTTTTATAATAACAAATAAAGAATATAAAATATTTTATAAAAACAAATATTTTTATAATAACAAATAAAGAATATAAAATATTTTTATAAAAATAGCAAATAAAGAATTATAAAAATATTTGTTAATTCTTTATATAACAAATATATGCTATTGTTATATAAAATAGGATATAAAATATCATAAAGAATTAATATTTTAAATTAAAGTGGGAAGAAATTAATATATTTGTTATATAAAGAATTATAAAAATATTTTTATATCCTATTATAAAATAACAAATATTTTATAATTCTTTATTTGCTATTTTATAAAAATATTTTATATTCTTTATTTGTTATTATAAAAATATTTGTTTTATAAAATATTTTATATTCTTTATTTGTTATTATAAAAATATTTGTTTTATAAAATATTTATTTTATAAAATAACAAATATTGTTATAAAAAAATAGCAAATAAAGAACTTGTGCCACTATTAGATTTTTATACAAGTTTTAGGAAAGTTGTGCAGTATTGTATTTTTTTTTTTTTTTTATACAAGCTGCTATACTGAATGTCTATTTGTACTAATCGTATTATTTAATATTAAAATTGCGCTTTTAGTTAAACAAATGACAACACGTTGACTATGGTGGGGTCCTCATATTAAAATAAAAGTTTGCATAAGTCATGGCATTTGGTATATTTATGTTTCAATCTCACCTTCCAATAAGTTTATCAACTATTCAAAAAGGGTAACAGATGACAGATAAAGTTCTTATAAAGAGGGTTCCTATATATATATATATATATATATATATATATATATATATATATATATATATATATATATATATACTCTAAGATTGATAGAAATTACAGGATGCAGTTAGCATGAATTTCCCCTAATCAAGACCATCGGTCAGTTAAGTCCTATAGTTCGGTCAGTTAAGTCCTATAGTGCTAACACGTCATTGCATCAAAAATTAATGGGCAAGATTTAATTGAGGCGCAAGGCGTCGTTTGGTAAATTTAATTAGAATTATTCGGATGCAGTAATTGGCACAAGGAGCTTTTAATTTTTATTTTAAATAGACGTTTTTTTTAAATCAAATTTTTTTAAAAAGCGCAAACACCAATTTAACTGACATTGGTTGAAATTTTTTTTTTTTAAGCAACTTTGAAAAAGAAGAAGGTTAGGTAAGTTAAGAGTGAGAGAGAGAGTAAACGCAAGTGGAATTGGCGTTTGATTATTTATTATTTATTTATTTTTAAAGCAAAGATGTCAGAATGAAGACAGAGAGGGTGAACGACACTAGAATTGACATTTGAAACATTATTTTTAAAGTGACAAACAAAGTTTAACGCCACTTGAATTGGCATTTGAAACATTATTATTATTATTATTATTATTATTATTATTTAAAAGCAAAGATGTGAGAAAGTAAATTTGAGAGAGTGAATTGAACACCACTTGAATTGGCGTTGGAACCCCCTTTTTTTTTCGAAAGTAGACTTGAAGTGTCGTTCAACTCTCTCTCTCTCTCTCAAATTTACTTTCTCACATCTTTGCTTTTTTTTTTAAATAATAATAATAATATTTCAAATGCTAATTCAAGTGGCGTTCACTCTCTCTCTCTTTTCATTCTGACATCTTTGCTTTAAAATAAAAATAAAAAAATCAAACACCAATTTCACCGGCGTTTACTCTCTCTCCCTCTTAACTTACCCAACTTTCTTCTTTTTCAAAGTTACTTAATAAAAAAAAATTCCCAACCAACGCCAGCTAAACTGGCGTTTGCGCCTTTTAAAAAATAATCATTTTTTTAAACGTCTATTTAAATATATTTTTTTATAAAAAACATCTATTTAAAAAAAATATTGTTAAGTTAATATAATAATTTGATTAAGTTACTTTATTAATTTTGTACCGATTACTGCATCCGAATAATCCTTATACCAATTGCTGCATCCGAATAATTCTAATTAGATTTATCAAACGACGCCTTGCGCCCTAATTGAATCTTGGCCATTAATTTTTACTGCAATGATGTGTTGGCACTATATAACTTAACTGACCGATGGTCATGGTTAAGGAAATTCATGCTAACTGCATCCTTACAATTACAGTATGTACGTTCTTGTTATTTTTTGAATGGTATGTACCATGCATTTATCCAACATGAAATGTAGTATAAAAATCACTTACATTGTCTCATATATACATATATAACACATTGTTTTCCAAGTTGCAATACAACTTGCCCTTTGGACTAAATTACATTTTTTAATGAGAATTTTTTAAATAAAAAAAAAGCTGTTTGACTAACTGTCGTTCGATCTACAATTAGTTTTAAAGATCTACAATTAGTTTTAAAGATCCATTAGGTGACATATATATATATATATATATATATATATATATATATATATATATATATATACACACAGATCTGTCCAGGACTCCGGACAAGATTAAAAATGCGGACTCCAAATTTTATTTTATTTTTTGCTATTTTTTTTTAAAAATAACTAAAAAAAATATTTAATATTTTATGGAACTGAAATTTTTCCATAATACAATGTTTTGGGGTGATTTGAATACCTATACCAAAAAATAGTAGTACAGTCTACACAGGGTACTGTACATACATGTTTTGTTATACGTACTCAAATCACGTCCAAAACACTGTATTATGAAAAAAATTCAATTCCATAAAATATTAAATATTTTTTTAGTTATATAAAAAAAAAAAAAAAAAAAAAAATTGGGGTCAAGCATTTAATCTGTCCGAGTCCGGATAGGATATAGATATATATATATATATATATATATATATATATATATATATATATTATTTTTGCTAAATAACTAGTATGTACTCGTGAATCGACCAAAGAAAGGCTTCCTTTTCCAACAATTTATCCGAGACCTCTTTATTTGCCCTACAAGTTTGTAAGCAATACAATAATATTTATGCACGCATGTTGATCTTTCTCATGCAAATCACGGTGCCTACGGGCTTTGATCAAACCAATCCTTTCATATTAAATTTATAACTTCCAAGCTCCCTAGCTAGTTATATATATATTTCCTTCCACATTCTTCCTCATTACAACCTTAATTTTTCCTACAATAAATGTCACAATGAGATTAATTAAAAAGTAACTCTAACTCTACAAAAATATTATAAGAAAACTATGTAACGAGTGCAAGTTGGAAAAAAAAGAAAAAGCAACCCTTGAAAATTATTTTTGCCATTTTTTAAAAACAAAATGCAAATATATATTGTGCATGATATTTATTATAATATTACTCCCTGTGTTCTTTTTTAATTGACAGAATAAGCACATAGATTAAAACATATAATCTAGCTATACTCTGTTTAATTAATTAAATTAGGCATAAAATTTAAGTATTATGCATAAAATTTCATAATTGAAAAGATGAGAGCAAAATAATTAATATTTAGTTATAAGATGAAAATAAAATAATTAATTCTTTCTTGAAATTTACAAATGATATATAAAAAAGAACAAATTATTTTATGAATTCAATAAGACTACAAATAAAAAAGAACAAAAGGGAGTATTAAGTAGAAAGGAGAGGAGAGGAGAGGTGATGCACTCATTTTGTTAAGTGGAAACGTACACTTATATCAAGATATGGAAATGTAGTTGCCTATATATATATATTTACCGAGACATAATGTCCTTGAATTGGTAGGCAAAGCTAAATTGTAAAACGAACCCCTCTGCAGATCGGTGGATGCGTGATACCCTTAATTTAGTTTAACCCTTTGTTTTGATAGATACTGTAATTAAATTAAAGTACCGATCGAGCTAGTGTTATTATTTAATGTGTTTATATATATATATATATATGCCAAAGCTGTCAGTCATCATTTATCTTTCTTTCTTTATCACCAACATATTTGATTGATGATCCCAAATGTTAATGAATGGTTCTAATTAACTCAAGCTTTTCACCAAATCATAATGTGTTGCATGTGCACATCTTTTAATTTCCATTACTCTGTGTTTTGTCACGTGTTTGTCAGTATGCATGCATGTTAATAATTTAATTAACACCTTACATTACATTAAAATAAGAATTAATACTGTTATGGGAAAAGATCGATAAGAATAGTACAACTTATAAATTCGATCATATAACAGTTCTACGCTACGTACAACTTATATAAGATCGATCAAGTCTCTAGGATAAAATTGAGGCAGGCAGCTAGTTCAAGCTCCCTTGACCCCAAAGTCAGGAGTAATTGTTGGACTAGGATCCTAATTCGTAATTGTTGGTGAAGTTTTAGTACCAAGGTGGAGGCGCGAGTCTTGACCGGATCATGTAATTAATTAAAAGTACAAAAGCAAAAAGAAGATGTTTTTCGTACCAAAAATCAAATACAAACAGAGAAATACGCTAACCCTCTCTAATATGTGTGGGCAAGAAAATCGTACCTTGTTAGGGTTAGGGTTTCGTGTTGGCTGAGGAGAAGAGAAATCCACGAAGAGCACAGAATTAATTGGTTGATTGAAGAGGGGAGAACGGCAATTGGGCGGACTTTCAACGACGCGTGGCAGAACCCTAGAATCCGGAACCGTGTTAGAGAGTGTGAGGATTCCAAGAGCCTTCTTGAGTCCTTCGAGTTGAGAGAATGTTCAAACCCCTTTCTAGTGCTTTTAGGTGGAATCTCCGAGCCTTTAAGTCACCAAAAAGGGTCCTTTTGATCTTCTGAGAGTCTAAGTCTTGAGTCTGCAGAAAAAGTCTCTTTCCAAATGGAATGGAAGGGGTATTTATAGGGTTTTTCTGGAAAGTAGTCATGTGCAAGGCACATGCCTTCAGGAAAATTCCAGAAACACCCTTTAGTCCTTCGAGTAATGCCTATATTGCCCTGTCCTTCTAGCCACCAATCCAATCCCTCAATCAATTCCCAAAACGAGCCGCCTCCACGAGTCTTCTGCCTCGGGACACGTGGAGGCTTTTCGCAGGTCTCGCACATTTATTTCTGACTTTTTCGTCTTTTCATTCAATCATAATATGGACCTTAATTTGTGCATTTAATTCAATTAGGTCAAATAAACCCTAATTTGCACTTTGGCCCACATTTTGCCCCCTGCGCGAGAGTCACGTCTTTGGAGTGACGATCGTGCAAGTTTCAAGTTTCTGAACAATCCGCTTAGTTTGATCTTGCTAGTCTTGGAAACAAAAAAAATCTTAGGAAAGGTAACTCCTAGGGGAGCTCTTCCAAAGATATCTTGAACATCTTTTATCAAATCTTTCCAAACCTTGCACAATCTTTGTTTCCTTAATAATATATATGTAAGACCCCAACTTATTATTAATGAAATTTAATTTTCTCTATTTATTATTTTAAAATAGTAAGGGTTGATTTGATTAATGTGGATAGTTAGGGGTAAAATACGCAAATATTTCAAAATAAGCAAGTGGTTATAAAATATTCATTGTTGTCGGGAATATTCGTTTGGTCGTGGAATATTAAATGCTGTTGGGAATATTAGATTTACTGCCAGCAGCCCATGTGTGGGCCCCATAACGGAAAGCGATTGGATGAAGAAAGCGACAAATATAAGTGGTTTAAAAATAATCTACAGCGTAGTTTATATCAAGTATTAATCTTTGTTAAAATACCCGGTGGTTAAAACACAAGAAGCACACGGTATTGCACCAATTATTGATTCTTACGTAAGAAGGCACTACTCAATAATGGTTACGATAATTCTTTGCTCAAGGTATTTTATTGATTTAATAATTCTGCGTTTATATTTTTATATCTTTGTTGTTTCAATAATTGTCATTATACAAGTATTTTCATTATCGAAGCAATAATTCATATTATCTGAATAATATTATTGGATAACATTATTGGCAATGTCTAGAAAGTTCATCTAAGGAGAGGTTTGGTCACCTAATTCAAGCGCCAGAGAAGAAGAAATTTTATTGGAAAGCCCACTCTTTTCCGAGAACCGCCTGGTTGTCAATATTGTGATTACGTAATATTATTTGTGAATAATTAATTATTGATTCATATGATGAGGAAAATATTGATTTTATGTGGATATAGATGGAGAAAAATTTTAATGTGACAATTGTTGAAAATTGAATTTTATCTTTTTCTCGATAAAATAATTCATTTAAATATATTATTATATTTTAGTAATATAATAATGGTGATATTTTACAACGAATGTGGGATATATGAGTATACTGAGGAGGAAGAGTATTTTTGTTGCAATAAATGTTTAAAACATGTTAAACATGCTCGGTGGACCCCATTTATTGGTGAAATCGATTATAGCTTTGTAAAATCGCCTTCGTTTGTGGATTTTGGTCAATTTCATTTGGAATTTGGAAAAACTTTCTTACGCAAAGTTGTAGAGAATTGAATTTCCTATAAATATTTGAGAGATTCGAATTTTACGATGAAAGGGCTATTTATTATGAATTATTGAAGTTCCGAAGCTTCGAAATAATTGATTTTTGGAAGTTTAAAATATTTAAAATTAGAAAAACGTTTTTTTTCATTATGGTGTGTTACACATGTGGGTTGAATGAGCTGAATTCAGTTCTTGGAAGGTTGGCGTAGGAAATTTGATTATATATATTATTATTATATTAAATTTTTCGCTTTGGTGTTCTAAGCATTTTCCTATAAATAGGTGCTTAGGTTAGAATTGAAAATCACACTTTAAGCCCAAGTTTTTCTCTCTATATTATCGGCGTATTCTTGTGAGTATTTTGAGTATAATTTGAGTATTGCTATACTATGCAAGTTCAAGTCATAGCTTTATATCAGGTGTTTCAAATTTAAATCTTGATCTTTCGAGGTAAGGGATATTATTTTTTGTAATGATATTATTTTTCAATATCATTATGTTGAAATGTTGATCTGAAGTTTTTATCAAATTTGGAACTTTTGGTGCTCTGAGTTACTATTCACGTATACGGCAAGACTATTCAATATACGACATTAATTATTCATGAATACGACACTTTATTCATCGTGAAAAATGAAAAATTTTCTTTTCGTCCAAAATATCTATTACGGATACTAGCTTTGATTGTATCCATGTTTTGATCATTCTTGAATTTTACACCTTTGTGATTATTTTTGAGGCATTTTTGGACGTGGATAAAACAAAGTACGAATCCTTAATCCTTAATCCTTGTCATTTTGTTTCTTTGGATTCGTTTTTTAAAAATATTTTCATCATCTTCAGTCTTAAATGATGATATTATGGAATATCTTTGGCACTGTAGTGCAAAGATGAATGATTTGAAGAATATCTTTGCCCGTAGTGCAAAGATGAGCAGTGTTTAGATGAATATGACTAATCGATGAATATCTTTGGCTCAGTAGTGCAAAGATGAATATTTGATTCGGATGTATGTTGATTGATGTTACTGAGGGATAAAAAATAGGCGACGAACTTTTAAATTCATACATGGAAGATAGTAGTTTGCATTCTCTACTTAAATTCTTCTAATGAATTATTATTTTCATTGCGAATATTGGTTTAAAAACTTGTTGTCTATTGTATTCTATTAGTTTTTTTTTCTGTTGAAGACTAATGATAATTTGTTGTATATTATCTTAGTCATAATATTCTTTCTTTGGGCTAGTTGAGCTCACCCTTTTCCTTGTTGTTCCATTTTTCTTCTCGGGAGGCGAGAATGTAATGGAAAGTACTAATGGGGTATGGAATGAAGGTTCTAGAGAGAGTTGTTTAGTAGTCCTCACCATTTTTGTAAAATAATGTATCAATAAATGTGATGAGGATTTATCTGAGTATAGATATTGTCAGAAGATAATATTTGTATACAAACTCACGCTTTTCTTGTTGTAATAATAAAGTTGTAGTTATTTACGTACCATGTATTGACAACTTTCGAATGGGTGATGTATACCTATTTTGGGGGTGTCGCGGTTGGTATCGAGCTTAGGGATATGATCTCTCTGGCGGAGATCGGGGAATAGTAACTAGGAGGGAGAGACGAGTAAATCCTTCGCTAGTGTGTCCTACCTAAGCTTATTTGTTAATTAGTCGATATATAAGGATATTATGTGATATATTGATTTCCTTAATTAACCCATGTTTTTTTATGCGATGATTTGAGAATGTCGACCGAGAATATTAATAGTGGAGTAAATGAGACCAGTGGAGATGCTGTCTTTACCAACGAGGAGAACGGCAACAGTGGCAATGTACCTCTGTGAACAACACCAATTGGCGAGATGATGAGCGAGGGATGTTTAGAAGCTTTTTGCGATTCATGCAAAATCGCAGACGAGGAGACTCGTGTTCAAAATACTGAGGAGGAAATGATAGAAATTACGGGTTGTCATGACCAAATGGCTCGATTCAAAGAGTTGGGACCACGAATTTAAGGGAAAGCCAGATCCGATCATGGCGTAAAAACATGGGTCAAGCAGATTACCAAGATATTCGATGTCTTGGGATGCACGGAGGAACGAAGGTTCCATTCGCCACCTTTATGTTCCGTGGTGAGGCGGACTTACGGTGGGAGTGCGTAAGCGTACTCCATCCACCGCCACTTTCGGCGATGTCTTGGGACGCGTTTGAATCATTTAATGACAAATACTTTCCGAAAGTGTTTCGTCATATGAAGGAAATGGAGTTTATTAGGCGGAAGCGAACAACATACGCGGTGTCTCGATGCGAGGCAAAGTTTGCAGAGTTATCGAGTTTGCACCTCATTTGGTGGAGAATGAGGAAGCGTTATGACGCGGATGTTTCTTAGAGGTTTGAAACCCCAGATACGTCAAGATCTCATTTCTCATAAATTTTCTCTCTATTCGGATGTTGTAAAATGGGGCTCAATTATTAGAGAGAGATAACGAGTACGGTCAACTGAGGGACCACAACCGGGATCGTACGGAGATAGCGATAAGAAATGTATAATGATAACCACGGAGAAAGAAGCAGACGGACAAAAATGGTAACCACTACGGTGGTAATCATGGCCATGAAAATAGAAGAAGCGAGTCGGAGGAGATTTTAAAAAGAGGAGATTTAACAACGATTATGTGAAGACGACAGCGGTCTTAAGCAAAGAATCGGTTCTAAAGGAGGAGAACGACCACCCGGTCGTATGCTATAAATGCTGAAAAAGAGGACATATCATCAAAGCGCCCCAACAGATTCAAGGTATGCTATAATTGTGGAAAGGAAGGACATATCGCTCGAGATTATGCTGATAGCGAAACCTAGTTTAGCGGGGACGGTGACTCAAAAATCATCCCGAGAAAAGTCAAAGTCAGCGGTTCTCGGAAAAGCGTTTGTCAGGATCGGTCATAATGCGAGAACCCAAACGAGGTGATCACGGGTAAGCTATTTATAAATTTTTGCGAAGTTTATACCTTACTTGATCTGGGGTGTTACCCATTCATTTATCTCTCCGCTTGTGCTCAACGTTTAAACTTGACTCGGAGAAATTAGACTTTGACCTATCTGTGGAAACTCCATTAGAGAAACTTTCATCACATCCAATTGTTTATAAATCTTGTTTGATTCAAGTTGGCACCATCACCTTACCATTGACCTTATCTCTTTAAAGATATTTGCTTTTGATGTGATTTTAGGGATTGATTGGTTAACTACTCATCATGCAAAATTGATTGTTTTCGTAAGGTTGTTAGTTTTCATATTCCAAACCAACTTTGTTTATGCAATTCAAGCAACTAAACCATTAAAATCAATCTTTGTCATATCTAATCATAAAGCTATTCGTTTATTGAAAAAGCGGATGTCAAGCTTTCTTAGCCCATGTTATGGATTTGAATAAAGACACGTCAAATTTGAATAATATTCTGTTGCTATTAACTTTCCGACGTATTTCTGCAGAACTTCCGGCCTACACCCCGTAACGTGAAGTTGAATTTTTATTGATCTTGAACTTGGTACAAAGCCCATTTCTAAAACCCCATATCGAATGGCTCCTATTGAACTTCAGAGTTAAAGGTCCAACTACAGGAATTGTTGGACATCGGTTTCATTCGCCCCTAGTACATCTCCTTGGGGTGCTCCTGTTTTATTAAGTAAAGAAGAAAAGGCGGGAGTATGCGACTTTTGTATTGACTATCGGGGAATTGAACCATGTCACCATCAAGAATAGGTATCCTCTACCTCGTATTGATGACTTGTTTGACCGATTGCAAAGGGCACAATTCTTTTCAAAAATCGATCTTCGATTCGGATATCATCACCAAGATTAGGCGAGGATATTCCAAAGATCGCCTTTAGAACTCTAAGACGGGCATTATGAATTCTTAGTCATGTCTTTCGGATGACTAATGCTCTCATGACTTTCATGGATATGATGAACCGAGTATTCAAGGAATATTTGGATCGGTTTGTTGTTGTCTTTATTGATGACATCCTCATATATTCCAAAAGTCGTGAAGATCATGAGCACCATTTGAAGAATTCGGTACTCAAAGGCTTCGTGAAAACAAACTATATGCCAAATTGAAGAAATGCGAGTTCGGCGAGGAAGTAGCATTTCTTGGGCACGTGGTGTCAAAACATGGAGTATCTGTTGATCCAAGCGAAGATTGAAGCAATACAAAGTTAGAGCAACCAAGAAGTCGGTGGATCAAGACGTAGTTTTTGGGCTTAAATTTGGTTATTATCGGAGATTCATGGAAGGGTTTTCTCGAATCGCTACTCCATTAACCCGACTAACTCGGAAGGATACAAAATTCGTTTGGGAGCGAAGAATGCGAGAAGAGTTTCCAAGAGCTTAAGAGGTGACTTATTTTAAGACTGTTTCTAACAATAACATCCGGTTCGGATGGATTTGTTATCTACAAATGATGCTTGTGCAAAGGGTTAGGATGTGTTCTCATGCAACAGCGTGAAAGTCATAGCTTTATGCCTCATGACAACTTAAAAGTATGAGAGGAATTATCCTACTCTGTGATCTAGAGTTAGCGTGATCGTTTTCGCGTTAAAGATATGGAGGCACTATCTATATGGGGAGAAAGTGGAGATATATTCAGACCATAAAAGCCTTAAATATTTCTTCACTCAAAAAAGAACTCAACATGCTGGCGGCGTGACGTTGGCTCGAGCTATTGAAAGACTACGACCACACTATTCAATACCATCCTGGTAAAGCGAACGTGGTTGCTGACGCATTGAGTAGAAGATCATATGCGGGAATAAGTGCGATGATGTCAAGTATACGCATAGAACCAACTTTAATAGAAAAAGTTAAGGTTGCTCAAGCCACCGACCCGGAGCTGATGCGTATGAAGAAGAAAGTACAAGAAGGAGCTATTCCGGAAGCGAGAATTGTTGATGAAGAAGGAATACTTCAAGTCCACTCCAAACTTTGTGTCCCTAACGACTCTGATTTGAAGTACAAGATTATGATGGAGGCACACAATACACCATTTGCAATCCATCCTGGAAGTACTAAAATGTATCGTGATCTTCGACATACATTTTGGTGGAACAATATGAAGAGAGAGATTGCAAAGTTTATCTCGATGTGTTTAACTTGCCAACGTGTAAAGGCGGAGCATCTAGTACCTAAGGGTCCGTTGCAACCACTTGAGATTCCGAAATGGAAGTGGGAACACATTACCATGGATTTCGTTACGGGTCTTCCTACGGTTTCTCAAGGCATTAATGCTATTTGGGTTATTGTTGATAGATTAACCAAGTCTGCTCATTTCTTGCCGATACGGGAGACTTATTCCCTTGAACGTATTGCTAGTATGTACGTGAATGAGATTGTGAGGTTGCATAACATGCCTGTATCCATAGTTTCGGATCGTGACCCAAGATTCACTTCAAGATTTTGGGTTAGCTTGCAAAAAGCTATGGGCACGGATTTACGATTGATTCGGCATACCATCCTCAAAGCAGACGGACAATCGAGAAAGGACTATTCAAACTCTTGAAGATTTATTAAGACTACGTGTCCTAGACTTCAAAGGCGGTTGGGATAAGTATTTACCATTGGTGGAATTCTCCTATAACAACGAGTTATCGAGCAAGTATAGGTGTGGCTCCATTTGAAGCATTATATGGGACGAAAGTGTCGCTCTCCAATATGTTGGGATGAGGTGGGTGAAGCAACATTGTTGGGACCCGAAAGTTAGTACGTATGACTTCAAAAAAGATCCAAATGATTCGACAACGTATACTCCATGGAAGGGAGTTACAAGATTTGGGAAGAGAGGAAAGCTCAATCCACGATTTATTGGTCCATTTCAAATTCTTGACCGAGTAGGAAATGTAGCCTATAGACTCGCGTTACCTCCGAGTATGTCTCTCGTGTTCATAATGTGTTTCACATATCTCAGCATTTCGTAAATATGTGAAAGACCGAACCACGTTATAGAGTTAGAACCCGGACGAGATAGTAGAAGACTTAACGTATGAGGAGGTACTGTCAAGATCTTGGATAGGAAGGAGCATGTCCTACGCGCAAGAAAGGTCATACCACAAGTTAAAGTTTTATGGAGGAATCATGCTATAGAGGAAATGACACGGGAATTGGAAAGCGGAAATGAAAGCGAGGTATCCTCACCTTTTGAAACACCAGTGCGTCACGTTAATTTCGAGGACGAAATTTCATAAGGAGGGAGGTTGTAAGACCCCAACATATTATTAATGAAATTTAATTTTCTCTATTTATTATTTTGAAATAGTAAAGGTTGATTTGATTAATGTGGATAGTTAGGGGTAAAATATGCAAATATTTCAAAATAAGCGAAGTGGTTATAAAATATTCATTGTTGTCGGAATATTCGTTTGGTCGTGGAATATTAAATCATTGTCGGGGAATATTAAATGCGACGGCCTGCGACCGTGTGTAGGCCCCATGTGAAAGCGATTGGATGAAGAAAGCGACAAATATAAGTGGTTTAAAAATAACTGGCGTAGTTATTCACAGATTAATAATGTTAAAATACTAAATTGGTTAAAACACAAGAAGCATTTTTGCAGTATTGCACCAATTATTGATTCTTACGTGAAGACACTACTCAATAATGGTTACGATAATTCTTATTCAAGATATTTTATTTTATTGATTCAATAATTCTTTGCGTTGATATTTTATATTCTTTGTTGTTTCAATAATTGTCATTACATAGTATTTTTCATTATCGAAGCAATAATTCATATTATCTGAATAATATTATTAGATAACATTATTGGCAATGTCTAGAAAGTTACATCTAAGGAGAGGTTTGGTCACCTAATCTTGCGCCAAGAAGGAGAAATCTTTATTGGAAAGCCCCTCTTTCTTGGGAGCTTTGGTTGTCGATATTGTGATTCTGTAATATTATTTGTGAATAATTAATTATTGATTCATATGATGAAGAAAATATTTATTTTATGTGGATATAGATGGAGAAAAATTTTAATGTGACAATTGTTGAAAATTGAAATTTTATCTTTTTACGATAAAATAATTCATTTAAATGTATTATTATATTTTAAATGTATTATTATATTTTAAATATATAATAATGGTGATATTTTTATAACGAATGTGGGATATATGAGTATACTGAGGAGGAAGAGTATTTTGTTGCAATAAATGTTTAAAACATGTTAAACATGTAAATTGGACCCCATTTATTGGTCGAAATTTGATTATAGCTTTTGTAAAATCGCTTGTTTGTGGATTTGGTCGATTTACATTTGGAATTTGGAAAAACTTTCACGCTGCCAAAGTTGTAGAGAATTGAATTTCCTATAATAAATCAAGAGATTCAATTTTTCGGATAAAAGGGCTATTTATTGTGAATTATTGAAGTTCCAAAGCTCGAAATAATTGATTTTGGAAGTTTTAATTATTTAAATTAAGAAAAACATTTTTAATGTTTTGTCACATAGTGGTGATGTCTTGGACCAAATTAGTGGGCGTAGGAAATTTGAAAAAATAATATTATTAATTTATTAAAATTTACGCTTTGGTGTTCTAAAGCATTTTCCTATAAATAGGGTCTTTAGGTTAGAATTGAAAATCACACTTTAAGCTGAGTTTTTCTCTCTATATTATCGGCGTATTCTTGTGAGGTATTTTGAGTATACTTTGAGTATTGCTATACTGGTCTGAGTCCAAGTCATAGCCTATATCAGGTGTTTCAATTTAGAAGTCTTGATCTTTTCGAGGTAAAGGGATATTATTTTTTCAGTAATGATATTATTTCTTCAATATCATTATGTTGAAATATTGATCTGAAGTTTTTATCAAATTTGGAACTTTTGGTGTCTGAGATTCTTATTCATGATATCACGGCCTTTATTCACGTATGACATTATTCACTAATGACTATTCATGAAATATGAAAAATTTTCTTTTCGTCTAAAATATCTATTCGGATACTAGCTTTGATTGTATCCATGTTTTGATCATTCTTGAATTTTACACCACCGTGATTATTTTTGAGGTATTTTTGGACGTGAATAAAACAAAGTACGAATCCTTAATCCTTAATCCTTGTCATTTTGTTTTCATTGGATTCGTTTTTTAAAAAATATTTTCATCATCTTGAGTCTTAAATGATGATATTATGGAATATCTTTGGCTGTAGTGTAAAGATGAATGATTTTTGAAGAATATCTTTGGCCGTAGTGCAAAAGATGAGCAGTGTTTAGATGAACATGACCGGTGATGAATATCTTTTGGCTGTAGTGCAAAGATGAATATTTGATTCGAGATATATATTGATTGATGTTACGAGGATAAAAGATAGAGCGATGAACTTTTAAATTCATACATAGAAGATAGTAGTTTGCATTCTCTACTTAACTCTTCTAATGAATTATTATTTCACTGCGAATATTGATTTAAAATTTGTTGTCTATTGTATTCTATTAGATTTTTTTCTGTTGAAGACTAACGATAATTTGTTGTATATTATCTTAGTCATAATATTCTTTCTTGGGCTAGTTGAGCTCACCCTTTTCCTTTTTGTTCCATTTTTCTTCTCGGGAGGCGAGAAATATAGCGAGATGCAGTCTGGGGTATGGAATGAAAGTTTTAGAGAGAGTTGTTTAGTAGTCCTCACCATTTTGTAAAATAATGTATCAATAAATATAATGAGGATTTATTGGAGTTTAGATATTATCTAGAAGATAATATTTGTATTCAAACTCATAGTTTTCTTGTTGTAATAATAAAGTGGTAATTGTTTACGCACCATGTATTGACAATTTCGAGAATGGGTGATGTATACCTATTTTGGGGTGTCACACCCAAGATCTTACTAATCTGAAATAAAATTGCACTAATGCTTGCCTTTCATTCAATTATGTCACTATTTGCGGTAAGTTTCTTTTCTTATGCTTGTTTCCTAGATTAATTGGACACAAATATCAAAAAGTCTCCTGATATCTTGTGATGACTTGGAAGATCTAATAAAAAATGTCATCAATTTCATCTTTTTAGGTGATTAATTATTTCAATCGTAGGTGTATGGATTTAAACTTTTTAACAATTTGTTTGATAGAAAAACAAGCATATAATCCTACGGTTAATTTTTTTTTTTTTAATATATATATATATATATATATATATTTTTAAAATGATTGTACACCTTTATTGATTGTATGTTCGGTTAATTTTATTTACCGAAAAACTGATTTGAATTCAATTCAATTTCTACCAATAAAAAAGCTTCTGATATGTTCACAGGTAATTTTCCAAAAAAATTGATTATTGGCTAGAAAAAAAAAGCTGGGATAGTTTTTTAGCTTGTCCAATATTGGGCTACTGGACCTTCAAATTGATTGAAAGTAAGATCAATAATTTCTATATTTAGCAAACCCCATATGCCAGGAGGGACTGAACCAGAGATAGAATTATTATTTACCCGAAATCGTTCTAAAGTTAAACAATTTACATAATTTTCAGGTATTTCGCTTGGTGAATTTATTTTTTGGCAAAGACAAATAAATCAGTCACGCGTACCTTTCTTGCACATATCAGGAGGAAAAGAAATAGCTTGAAAATCAGCCCAAGATCCAATCTTTTGTGGCAAAGAGCCGGTGAACTTGTTGGTGTAAAGAGAAATTTTTTGAAGAAACTTAAAAGTCTCCAAATTCCACCGGAATCTCCCCAGAAAATTGGTTTTCAAAGATCGTGGATTTTGAAATGCTACACCTGTTGTGCCATGTTCATAACATAACCGTGAACCTTTAGTCGTGTTAATTTTTCGTTTGGTTAATTCTTTGTGATTGCTTCACCGACTTCTCTTTTCAGGTAACTGTAGTATTTCTTTTTTGAACCATAACACCGCAACGAGGAAGGATTTATTCTGAGCCATTTCACCTTAACAAGGTCATTGGCTCGGATATTCTGGAAGAAAGGAACACTGCAAGGAGGAAGGATCTATTTCGAGCCATTTCACCTTAACAAGGTCATTGGCTCGGATATTCGGAAGAAAGGAACAACGCAAGGAGGAAGGATCTATTAGAGCCATTTCACCTTAACAAGGTCATTGGCTCGGATATTCCTGGAAGAAAGGACAACCCCATGAGGAGAAGAATTTATTCCGAGCCATTTCACCTTAACAAGGTCATTGGCTCGGATATTTTGAAAGAAAGGACAACATCGCAAGGAGGAAGAATTTATTAGAGAGCCATTTCACCTTCGACAAAGATCTTAGTTCGGATGTTGGGTGAAGTAGCATTCATTCCAATCAGTTGATTGACGAGTAAGGAGAAGTTAAATGTAAGAGGGAGAGCTCCTTGGGTGGCTAAATCCTACGACGGGTCAACCCTTAGGGAACCGACCTAATGGCCTCTTTTTTCACATTTCCCCGTTCTTCTTTTACCCTTTTTATTTGAATGGCTCCTAATGCTTGTGCTCTTTTTCTTCTTTCAGTTGTTCGTGATCTTCCTTTCCCAAATCCAAGGTGTCCGTGAACTTCCTTTCCCAAGTCCAATCTTCTTATTTAAGTTTCATACCCTCTCTCTTGTTATGGTAAGTGTGAGACCCCAGATTTTATCAATAAAGATTTAAATTTTGTCGAAATAATTTTTAATATTATGGTGTGAATTTGAGATAATATTATAGTTGTGGGTAGTATTTATAAATTTTGCAAAGTATGCAAGTGGTTATATTATATTCGATTGGTGGGGAATATTCGGTTTAGCGGGGAATATTCGCATAACTACTCAATCATTGGTGGACCCCACAACAGAATTATTGTCGGATTGAGAAAACGACAAAAATATTTTATTGAAATAACGGCGGAAGTTTTACCGTTGATACTGTTGAACTACTCGGTAGTAAAAGTACAGTAATACGTGTGGTTGCATAGTAGCACTGCGGTATTGATTATTGATGCTTATGTGAGAAGTCACCGGTTTGATTCCATTATTGTCGATTAATATATATGAATTATTATAGCGATAATGGACGTTTTGTTTTATTAAGTATTATTAACGTAATAAAAGCGAAACATCTTTTATATAAAATGAATACTTTATTAAAGTTATTCTATAAATAGAATATATTATATTTTATTATGCATAGTGTTGCATAGTGTTTTGTATAGTGTTTTGCATAGTGTTTTGCATAGTGTTGCATAGTGTTTGCATAGTAAAATGTTTTTATATAAATAGAATATATGATATTTTATTTAAAAGATTTTGCTTTAAATATGGACCGTCAGATTAAAGTAAATCAATCTGGACCGTTCATGGATTAATTACTATGCATTCTATTTTCCTATAAATAGAAGCTCATTCCTTCATTATTTTCTTACGAATTCACTGAAACTCTAGAGAGAGAAATTATAGAGAGAAGCTATAGAGAGAAAATCTATAGAGAGAAAGAAGAAGAGTATTCTGGTACTTCACTACTTTGATATCCAGTGTCTTTTACGGTAGGGAATATTATTTGTTGTCTTTCGTTCATTGGGGTGTTATTCTTTCTTATTCATGAAGAGAAGCTGTTGTTATTCCATTGCTTATTATTATTACATTGGAATAACTTTTGTATCGTGGTTTACCCTATACTTGGTGACATTCTTCTATTATTACATTGGAACATCCTGTCATGTGTTTTACAGGACTGGTTCCGTCTTTATCATTCTGTTGGAATATCCTATCGTGTGTTTTACAGGATCCGGTTCCATCTTTACTTATTATTACGTTGGAACATCACCGTCGGTGTGAATTTCACACACTGGTTTTAAGATTATTATTATTACATTGGAATAACACATACATCACAATCTGCGTGCATGGTGATTTCTTTTGTTATTCCATTCTTTATTATACCCGGTTGGTTAAAACTTTGACTTCTATACTCCATGAAATTAGTAGAATATCCTTGATATTTGCATTTCATTCGATATCTTTTCATGGAAATATTCTTACGATCATTCTTGACTTTTACTTTACAAAAAGCGATATCGTGTTGACAATTTGGGCGTTAATAATTTCTGGATTAAATAATTCTTGAACTTGTTTTATTGAATTATTATGTCATTATCATCATCCTCATGTTATATTATGTTATCTTTGGCTTACGTGCATAGATGAACTTAGTATGATTATGATCGAGGATCATTCGGTATAATCATGGCTTGATATAAATGATGTGATAAAAGTCCTCGATGGCACATGTAATGCATTGATGGATAGTTTTGGTATGATTATGACCGGGGTGATTCGGTATAGTCATGACCATTGATAATTTGATGAAAATCCTTGACCAGTGGTGCGGGGATGATTAGATATTGTGGTTTATTCATTAAACCGAGTCTTAGTGATAAAAATTGATGAAAACCTTTTAAAACCTAAAAGATAGTAGACTTTATTTTCTACTTGACTCTTTTAATGGATTGCATATTCGATTCTTGATTAAACTGGTTGACTATTGTATTTTATCGGTTTAACATTGTTGAAGACTATTGATAATTTATTACGCATTATCTTAGTCATAATATTTCTTCTTGGGCTAGTTGAGCTCACCCTTTCTTTCCTTTGTTCTCTTGAAATGAGAATATAATTTGGGGACGAAGTCTGGGAAAAAGAGTGATGGTCCCGAAGAAGATAGCATTAGTAGTCCTCACTATTTCATTAAATAGTGTGACAATAAATGTAATGAGGACTCCTTGAGTATGGATATTGTCTAAATGACAATATTCTATTAGAACTCTCGGTTTATGTATTGTCGTATGTTGTTACGACGGATGTATAATTAAGTTTGTATTTGAATTTATGTACCATATAAGTGGCGACCCAAGATGGGTGGGCGTATACCTAATTTTGGGGCGCGCGGTTGGTAGGTATCGAGCTTAGGATATGATCCTGGCTAAGATGCTGAGATAAGAACTAGGAGGGAGAGGCGGGAATTCCTTCGCTAGTATGACCTACCTAAGTTTATTTGTTATTTAATTGGTGGTCACGTAGTATAGGGATAATATGTGATATGTTAATTAACCCTTGTTTTGTGACGGTGTTTGAGAATGACATCCGAAAATCTTTGAGATAAGCAATGAAGCACATGAGAGTGTTGATTGGCTCAAACAAAAGGTAACGACCAACAACACGATAATAATCATCATTTGGCAACGAATTATCGAACAATGATAACCATCGGGGAAATTATCATGCTAAGAATGGTAACCACTTGGTGGTAATCATGGCAAAGATAATAGATGTGGAAATTGCAAGAAGAGAAGGTCATTTAGCTCAATTTTTGTTGTGCACCAAAGTCAAGTCTAGGTGGGGACGGTGGCACCAAAGGTGGATATGGACAAAACAAAGTCGTTGGTTTTAGGAAGTGCATTTTCATGACTTCTCAAAAAGCGAGTAAACCGAACGAAGTTAGCACGGGTTAGTTAATTATAAATTGAAGTCTATACCTTATAAGATCTGGGTTCTACACATTATTTTATCTCTCTTGCTTTGCGTTCAACGTTTAAATTTGACTCAGGAGAAGTTAGACTTTGACTTATTGGTTGAAACTTCATTAGTAGGAGCCTTCAATTCTATCGCTTACTATTTTTAAATCTTGTTTGATTCAAATAAACACTTTCACGTTACTGTCGATCTTATCTTTTTGAAAATACTTGCCTTTGATGTGATTTTAGGAATCAATTGGTTAACTACTCATCATGCTTTTCGTAAGGTTGTTAGCTTTTATATTCATAACCAACTTTGTTGTGCGAATTCAAGTAACCAAACTACTAAAGTCAATTATTGTTATATCAAACCATAAGTAAAGAGCCCGAACCTTTCGTTGTTGACTTCCTTGTGTGGAATGCACCAAGCCGAGCTTTCGTAGGCGACATCGTGAATGAAGATGGCAAGTTTATAGGTATCATTGTGAGGTGCTTTATCTAGGTTAAGGGATAGAAGTCACAGTTGGTATTAATGTGACGTATTATCCAAGTCTTGGATGAGAGTCATAGTTTTGAATGATATTTCTATTATTAATAAATTTCTGGTGTATTCTTGAAGACTTCTTAGCCTACTTAGAGCGTGAAATCGAATTTCATATTGACCCCAGTACAAAACCCATTTCTTAAACCCTCAAATATTTCTTCAACTAAAAGGATCTGTTTACGTGGATTATGATGAAAGTCATAATAAAAGTATAGAACTGATGAAAATCATGGGTATATGAAGTATTAGTAAGTTTTATGATGAGTTATGTTGGTTAGTATGTGAAAACATGAAAGTTTCTTAGAAATCACAAAGAGTTGAAAATCAGATTTTGGTGAAAAACGTAACATGAAATTCAATTGACCATATCTCCTATTATATTTTGAATTTTTGAGTGTGGTCAAGTCCTAGAGTTAGATCTATGAGTTTTGTAGCTTATCCAAGTGGAATCAATGAAAAAGGTGTTGTAGATTTTCGTGTGGATTGATTTTAGCAAAGGAGTGCAAAGCTGCAAAAACCAAAAAAAGTTCTTTGCCATGATTTTAGAGGGATGTTTGGCCACTTAAATTATGAGAAAAATTCTGGCCTTTTGGGACATGAAGGTATATGGTATAAAGTACCTCCTGTCCAAAAATGAACTCATTCTGACTTAAAATGAGCAAGTTATGACTATTTTAATATTTAGGTTTTTAAAATTAAAAACGCTATAACTTAGGAGTTCTATAACTCGATGACCATGAAATTTAAACTGGAAGCTCACGTTAACATGTGTAAGGTCCTGCCAATATTTGAGAATTTTTGGAGTTAAACTTGAGGTAGCTAATTTCTTAAGTAATTAATTAGAAATTGATTTTGAAAAATAGTAAATGAATTTTAAAAATTCGAGAAAAATATATTTTCATTATGGGACTATATTATGCTAAATCCCAGAAAAGAAATATTTTTGGGACTAATTTGGTATTTTTCATGAAAATAGTTTAATTCTGAACATATGAGTTAAATATGTTATGTGAAGTAACAAAGTTAAAAATAGGATTTTATGGCTAGAGAATCCTATATATAGAGTATATGCATATTTTTTTGATGAGGATCTGATAATTGGTGATGATATCTTATGAGTATGACATTTTGAATGATTAAATGCATTATATGGTAAAAGCGTAAACAATTGAGATAAATTGTTTATAAATTTAAGCGATTAAAATATTGTTATAATATTAATGATATTAGATTATGAGATTATTAAGTGATTGATAACATGGGGATATTCTTGAATCTGGATAAATTATAAATGTTTAATATTTATCCTTTATCTCATTTGATTAATTCTTTATATCATTATCCTCATGCTTATATTATGTTGAAAGTCATCTCGTGGTTCTGTAGTGCATAGATGGACTTGGTATGATTATGACCGTGGATTGTTCGGTATAATCATAACCGTAATTGAAAAACACGATTATCTTTGGCAGTAGTGCATGGATAATTTGTGGTCGTGATACTAATGAATACACGATTATCTTTGGTAGTAGTGCATGGATAATTCGTGGTCGTGATACTAATGAATACACGATTATCTTTGGCCATAGCGCATGGATAATTTGTGGTCGTGATACTAATGAATACACGATTATCTTTGGCCGTAGTGCATGGATAATTCGTGGTCGTGATACTAATGAATACACGATTATCTTTGGTCGTAGTGCATGGATAATTTAAGGTCGTGATCTTAATGAATACACGATTATCTTTGGTCAGTAGTGCATGGATAATTCGTGGTCGTGATACTTAATGAATATACGATTATCTTTGGCACGAGTGTATGGATAATTCGTGGTCGGATACTAATGAATACACGATTATCTTTCGTCAGTAGTGCATGGATAATTTGTGGTGGTGATCTTAATGAATACACGATTATCTTTGGTAGTAGTGCATGGATAATTCGTGGTCGTGATCTTAATGAATACACGATTATCTTTGGCCATAGTGCATGGATAATTTGTGGTCGTGATACTAATGAATACACGATTATCTTTGGCCGTAGTGCATGGATAATTTGTGGTCGTGATACTAATGAATACACGATTATCTTTGGTCGTAGTGCATGGATAATTTGTGGTCGTGATACTAATGAATACACGATTATCTTTGGGTAGTAGTGCATAGATAATTTGTGGTCGTGATACTAATGAATACACGATTATCTTTGCCGTAGTAGCATGGATAATTTGTGGTCGTGATACTAATGAATACACGATTATCTTTGGTAGTAGTGCATGGATAATTTGTGGTCGTGATATCTTAATGAATACCACGATTATCTTTGGTAGTAGTGCATGGATAATTAAATGGTCGTGATATTAATGAATATAATTGGCACAGTAGTGGGGATGATTCGATGATATGGATTAATTATTGAAATGAGTCTCGTGAATGAAATATTAATTCATGGATGTGGTAAAAGTCATCTTTGGACAGTAGTGCATTGATTGACTTGGTATGATTATGACCACGGATTATTCGGTATAATCATGACCAGATTGAAAACACGAATATCCTTGGCCATGAGTGCATGGATAATTCGTGGTTGTGATACTATTAAGTCGCTGCGTCGGCATTATTGGTTTTCTGAGTTGTATATCTTTAGCTTTGTAGTGCAAAGATGAATTGTTAATGAATATCTTTGGCGGATGCGAAGATGAATTTAATATTTTTAACGATAAAGGTATTCAAGGTATCCTCACCTCTTTATCATATCAGTATCGCACCCTAATTTCGAGGGCTTAAATTCCATAAGGAGGGAGATTGTGAGACCCCAGATTTTATCGATAAAGATTTAAATTTTGTCGAAATAATTTTTAATATTATGGTGTGAATTTGAGATAATATTATAGTTGTGGGTAGTATTTATAAATTTTGCAAAGTATGCAAGTGGTTATATTATATTCGATTGGTGGGGGAATATTCGGTTTAGCGAGGAATATTCGCATAAGCGGCTCAATCATTGGTGGACCTATAATGTAATTATTGTCGGATTGAGAAAACGACAAAAATATTTTATTGAAATAACGGCGGAAGTTTTACCGTTGATCTTGTTGAACTACTTCGGTAGTAAAAGTATGCGAATACGTGTGGTTGCATAGTAGTACACCGGTATTGATTATCGATGCTTATGTGAGAAGTCACTTCGGTTTGATTCCATTATTGTCGATTAATAATATGAATTATTATAGCGATAATGACGTTTTGTTTTATTCAGTATTATTAACGTAATAAAACATAAACATCTTTTTATATGAAATGTAATGCTTTATTAAAGTTATTCTATAAATAGAATATATTATATTTTATTATGCATAGTGTTGCATAGTATTTTTGCATAGTGTTGCATAGTGTTTACATAGTAAAATGTTTTTATATAAATAGAATATATGATATTTTATTTAAAAGATTTTGCTTTTAAATATGGACCGTCGATTAAAGTAAATCAATCGGGACCGTTTCATGGATTAATTACTATGCATTCTATTTTCCTATAAATAAGCTCATTCCTTCATTATTTTTTATTTAATTCTTTGAAACTCAGAGAGAGAAATTATAGAGAGAAGTTTATAGAGAGAAAATCTATAGAGAGAAAGAAGAAGAGTATTCGGTACTTCACTACTTTGATATCCGGTGTCTTTTACGGTTGGGAATATTATTTTTTTTGTACTCGTAAAGGGTGTTATTCTTTCTTATTCATGAAGAGAACTGTTGTTATTCCATTGCTTATTATTATTCATTGGAATAACTCGTGTATACGTGGTTTACCCTATACTTGGTGACATTCTTCTATTATTACATTGGAACATCCTGTCTCATGCGTGTTTTACAGGACTGGTTCCATTCTTTATTATTCTGTTGGAACATCCTATACGTGTGTTTTTACAGGACTGGTTCCGTCTTTATCGTTCATTTGGAATATCCTATCGCGTGTGTTTTACACCGGATGCGGTTCCATTTTTATTATTCATTGGAACATCCCGTCGGTGTGAATTTCACACGACACTGGTTCCGTTATTATTATACGTTAGAATAATTGTCATACATGTAAATCACCGTATGCATGGTGATTTCTTTTGTTATTCCATTCTTTATTATACCCGGTTGGTTAAAACTTTGACTTCTATACTCCATGAAATTAGTAGAATATCCTTGATATTTGCGTTTCATTCGAGATCTTTTCATGGAAATATTCTTACGATCATTCTTGAATTTTACTTTACAAAAACAAGATCATGTTGACAATTTGGGACGTTAATAATTCCCGGATTAAATAATTCTTGAACTTGTTTTATTGAATTATTATGTCATTGTCATCATCCTCATGTTATATTATGTTATCTTTTGGCTTACGTATAGATGAACTTAGTATGATTATGACCGGGGATCATTTGGTATAATCATGGCTTGATATAAATGATGTGACAAAAGTCCTCGGTATTCTGTGTAATGCGATGATGGATAGTTTTTGGTATGATTATGACCGGGGTGATTCGGTATAGTCAGCGACCATTGATAATTTGATGAAAATCCTTGGCCGTGGTGCGAGGGATGATTAGATATTGTGGTTTATTCATTAAACCGAGTCTTAGTGATAAAATTGATGAAAACCTTTTAAAACCTAAAAGATAGTAGACTTTATTTTCTACTTGACTCTTTTAATGGATTGTATATTCAGATTCTTGATTAAAACTGGTTGTCTATTGTATTATATCGGTTTAACATTGTTGAAGACTATTGATAATTTATTTTGCATTATCTTAGTCATAATATTTCTTCTTTGGGCTAGTTGAGCTCACCCTTTCTTTCACTTCGTTCTCTTGTGAAATGAGAATATAGCTGGGACGAGTCGGGGAAAAGAGTGATGGTCCCGAAGATAGCATTAGTAGTCCTCACTATTACATTAAATAGTGTGACAATAAATGTAATGAGGACTCCTTGAGTATGGATATTGTCTAAATGACATTATTCCTATTAGAACTCTCGGTTTATGTATTGTCAGTATGTTACACTGCGACGGATGTATAATTAAGTTTGTATTTGAATTTATGTACCATGTAAGTGGCGACCCAAGATGGGTGACGATACCTAATTTTGGGGGCGTCACAAGAAGCACTTAATTTCAAATGTTCATTCACTTTCTTTCCTTGTTTCTAGAATTCTCATATTATATTTTCTTGTTGCGAGCCAACTCCGGTGAACGTTCCACGTAACTCGAAAACTACTAAGGAGGTTCCTTTCATCGGTGATTAGGAAAGGCTCCCTTTATGGGTCTTCGGCGTTTTACGGGAGCAAGTGAAGAATTATGATAAGACAACCTTTCCTCCTCCGAGAAGCGAGCTTATTTCATATATGCTACGGCTTGCATGTAAGTTTAGACGACTTTCACATTACTCGCTTCGCATTCCTCGTATGTGTGTAGAAAAACAGAATACCCCTACAACCCCATTCATTTCATATCCGACTCATCCAATCGTCTTGAGGGTGGCAACATTGGACCCAAGCGAGGTTCTCGCAAATTTCGATTATGTGGATATATTGAAGAGGGTCGGCATTTTGCGTTGCATTCAATTATCGCAGGATCTTCGTGATCAAGATGTGACCAAGATGCTCTTCTGAAGTCTTGATTTCATTTGGTGTTCTTCCACATGTACATTTGTCACCGCTGGGGGAGTTCACCCCAACTCTGAGGACGTTTATGCCATTTACCGGTAATCTTTTTATTATTATTTTATTTTATTTTTTTTTTATATATATATATTTTTTTTAGAGTATTTACTCATTCTAGATTATATCTTGTAGCCTTTCCCGCATTTGCATCGACTTTCTGTAGCATATCTAGCTTGTCTCTAGAGATGTTGAGTGCATTGCTTATTTAATGAAGCTTCAAGCGAGCTCCCAATTATATCTCGCGATTTCGGGGTGACATGCTCCTCCCAAACTTTGAGACTTCTAACCCGTGAAAAGAATTCACGGTTATCTTGGGTGCGCTTACTTCTTTGAGGATTCTGGCAGGACACGAAAATAGTTACACTATAACAAGTCCGTCCTCACTTTCCATGAAGAGCCTTGCCCTTTTCCCTTAGCTGCTTATTTGGCTATGTGGTTATCCCGCTTCATTTTTCCCGGGTCTCCTATAGATGGTCCTTCGACTCGCATGTTTGGTTTAGCTTCTATGTTATCTCGAGGTCTAAATGTTCCTCTCTCCTCTCTCTTCTTAGGAACATTGTATCGTCGTTTGGGACGAAACTATTCTCACTATGAAGGAATCTGTTGGGAGGTATCCATTTTTCGTATTTTTATTAACTGTCTTTCACACTGCAATTTTTTCTTATTAATCTTTTTGTTTCTTTACTCAGGTATGACGTAAATTGCTTCGCTCCTGCGCCTTTCTTCAAATCTTTCTCTTGAGCACTTTTTGAGATATTCTACTCCGCGCATTTTCCTGAAGAAAAGCAGATTGGATCCTTCTTCATTTCTTGAACATTGTCCCTCGCTGACATTTCATTGGATTGATCACCGATCTAATTGATTCTGACATTTTATCGATGATTCTTCATGCTTTTACAACTCGTCCATACACTATTGTTTGAGACGGTGGCGGTAAATCGCCCCACTTATATAGGCATCACTTTCGCTCCTACTTTCGAGATATCAACGAATTGAGTGGTTCTTCGTTGTCTTAGTTCGTCTTCCTTGAAGTCATGGAGCTTCTTACTTCGTCGAAGATAATGGTTTTGCAGCTGTGCTTTATTCTCCTCACAGGTCATGAGGCGGTTTGATTTGACGGGGAGGCGTCCTTTTGGCCACACTTGTCGGGAGACTTATGAGGCGCCCTTCTCAACTTTGTCTCTACATCTCCTCTTTTACGTGGGCATTTCCAAGGCCTCCAAATGCTCCTCATAAATCCCTTCCTTTTGTCATCAAGAATGATTCTCGGATTAGGCGATATCTACCAACAAGCGTAATTATTGGCGGTCGATCTTAAAAGATGGGGGATGATACTTGATTTGTTCTCTACCGGTTTCTATTCGAACGTCTCCAATGGGCCGGTTGCTATGTTCTCCTAAGACCACTATCCGTTCGTAAGCGTTGGTCAACCGAAGAGTCGGCTCATTGGCGTGAGGCTCACGATCTTAAGTCTTCTCATCCTCGGTCGATGAGGCATTCATCCTCGAAGTGATCCAACTATTCTTTAGGCATATGTCCCTACTACCTCCGTGAGTCTTCCACCACGGGCTTCGTCTCATGCATCTCTATCACAGATACTTCCTTCGGTTCCTCCCGAGGATCCTCAGTGCCGAGGAAATGAGAATCACCCGTTCTAAAGCAAAAAGCATCTACCATTCTCGATTCTCGAGGTGGATCCTCCTATTACTTCTATCGTGGTTTAGGTTAGTCGTCCGTTATTAGGCCCGGCTTAAATCCATCATCGAAACGTCCTCTTGATGATCTTTAGTTCTAGTATCTTACGCGGTAGAGGGTCCGGTCAAGAAGCAACGTAGAAATTTGGTAAATTTTTTGTGACATTTCCATTTTTTTTTATCCTCGTATAGTTGCTTTTCGTGTTTCCTTATGTATTTATTTTCTTGATTTTGATTATAGAGGTCAATGAAGAGGATTATGATGTTCCTCTTGGGTTTATTTACGTACTACACACGAGGTAGGCTGCGGTGGTTTCTGCCACGGTCGTGAGCCTTCTCAACTTATCCTTATTGGTGTCGAGTCGTCTTCTTCGCATAATGATTGTGTTAGCCTTGATCTTTAAAGACACTTTATCCGATGTAAGCCCAAGTCCTGTTGTGGGTGATATACCGATTTCTTCAATCCTTCCTATGACTTCTCCATATGATGGGCCTAAAGATGCTAATAAGGCTCCTACCTCCTCGAGGGGGAATCCTTCTGAAACTATTGCTGATGTCCATCCTCCTCAGAAGGAGTCTGCCGAGTTAGTGATCGATCAGGAGGGCATTATTGATAGCACTTTGGGTGGATTAAATGACATTCCCGTCTCCGTGGCATCTCCTGACTCCTTTTCCATTGGCTATATTGTGAGTATCCTTCTTTCAATATATTTTTTTTTCAATATATTATAATATATTATGCTTTGACATTTTTTGTTTTCAGAGTGAGAAGATGAAAGATTTGCCTTTGCCTATTGAGGCCCTGGCTTTGTTTGATGTTCTCCATCCGGATGTTGCCCACTCGCCTTATAGTGACCTTGGTTATCCTCTAGGTGGCCAAGGCTTGAGAATCATCACCATCTGACATCTTTACGATCCTCCATCTCTTGTCTTGTCAAATTCTATGGTGGCGTCTAAAGTGGCTTACGCGAGCTTCCTTCAATCCAGTGGGGATCTTATTAGTGGAGGGGTTTCGGATATCATCCCTAGTCGGGAAAATCGGGGCGTCTCTAGCTCGGTTTCCGAGATACTTGATCGATTGATTATTAAGGCGGCTTCCACCCAAACCTTCTTCCTGAACCCGACTTACGCAAGCCTTGTTCTTGGGTTGCACACTCTGTCTTTATATTCCTCTTGAGCCGAGGACTTGAAGAGGTTTAGTGATGATGTGAATGACCTTGAAGCTGTGGGTGTTGACATGTCTCCTTTTCATGTTAGGCTGGATCTTCTCAAATCAAGTTTTAATTTTGTTTCACTACATTCGGAGGTTCTTTGTACGTAAGTGTGAAGATGATTCCTTTTCGGTGCGACTTTACGAGCTTGATGAAATCGCATAAACAAATGAAGATCCGATCTCAAGATTTAGAGAGGACCGACCGGGATCTAAATGCTAAATTTCGAGGATGTGGAGTGCAATGACGGGACTTGTAAATAATTACCCAACAAGTTAAGGAGGTGAAAAGTCGCAAATCTTAAGGTTCTAGACGCGGCCATTCTTGACTTGGAAGCTTTAGTTATGCCTCCTCTTGATTTGATATGTCTTGGCCTTTAGATCATAACTTGTTGTAGTAGTTTTTTTTCGATTTCCGTTTTGAAACTCATTTACACATGTTTCATTTATCAAAATGTAGTTTCTTCATCCTTGTTGATTGCTTTTAATTTGAATGATTCCTTAAAATTCAATATTTATCATTGAATCTCAAGTTATTCAAATTAATATTAAAAAACAAACCACAAGTAAATATGAATTTTATCAAAACATGTATATATAGTTTTCACAAACCAAAACTTGACTTTATACTCTTTTTCTTAAGAAATTTAAAAATAATATTCAAGTATAAGTGAAAGTTTATAAATTTATTGATAATAAAATTGCTTTTAACGAAAAGCATAACGTTTCATTAGTAAATCTTGTTTTTGTCGAAGAAAGCATAACGATTGCCACTTTTAGAGGTAAAGTGTAACTTTCTTGCTTTTGTCGAATAAAGCATAAAGTTTGTCACTTTTAAAGATAAAGTGTAACTTTCGGGGTTGAGGGCTTAAACTCAGGTGCCTCAGTCACTTTTGAAGTTGAAAGTGTAACTGTCGAGGGCTGTTAATCAGGTTCCTCGATCACTTTTGAAGTTTGAAAGTGTAACTTCCAAGGGCTGTACTTAGTCAGGTGCCTCGATTACTTTTGAAGTTGAAAGTATAACTTTTTGTGATGCTCTTCTCATGTGTAATATTTCTTTACCCACTTCAAGTTCAATGGGCCTGAGACAGCATCTGATCCCACACGAGATATCTTGCAATACCCGCTTTTAGAGATCTCTCGTACCCTATATGGGCCTTCCCATTTGGGGTAAAATTTGGTGGTTGGGGTCCCCCTCATGACTTGAGTTGCCGTTTTGAGTACCAGGTCCCCCACCAAAATTCGTCGTGGTACTACTGCGGTATTGTATTGTCGTCATGATCTTTTCATGAAGACTGATTCAAGCTTTTCTTTAGCCTTATCTCGAAAGTCAACTAATGCCTCCAGGGCTGCTGGTCGGTTTTCTTCCTCGACCAAGCTTCGAAGTCTCATTCGAGCCGAAGGTATTTCTATTTCAGCGGGCAAAACAGCTTCTTCACCATAAACCAAAGCATATGGGGTCTCGCCTGTAGGCTTCCTTTTTGAAGTTCGATATGCCCATAACGCTATTGGTAATTGTTCTGCCCATGTCTTCGGATGATCGTCTAGGGTTTTTGATAAAATTTTTATCAAGGTTTTGTTTGTAGCCTCTGCTTCTCGTTGCATTTTCGGGTAATATGGTGATGACTTGTAATGTTTCACCTGTATCTTTCCATCGATTTTTGACATCCCTATTGATGAAAGGAGTTCCATTATCCGATAAAATTATCTTGAGGATTCAAACGACAAATGATGTGCTCCTTGATAAAATTGGCCCTTCTTGGTCCCGTGGGCCTTCTTGAGGTATTGCCTCCACCCACTTTGTGTACATCTCGATGGCGATTAAAATCCATATGTTACCCTTGGAATTAGGGTGAACAAGACCTATAAGATCCATTCCCCATGTATATGAAAGGGCCATGGTGTTGCCAAGGTTCGCAAATCCTGACGGGAGCATGGATTAAGTTTCCATGTATTTGACAAATGTGGCACTTTTTAACAAATTCTAGACTATCTCCCTCCATCTTTGGCCAAGTAGTAACCATGATCGATAAGTTGTTTATACAACTTGGCTCCCCCTGGTGTTCATCCTCAGGCATTTGGTAAACCAAATCTTTGGCTTCACCTAGTTCCAGATAATCGTAGGGCTTGCCATTGAATCCCCTTCTAAACAATTCTTCATTCGCAAGAAGAAGCGTTGTGACTTCCTCTTGATTATAATTGCGTCTTCTTTTGATTCGGAAGAGTCCCGCTTTTTTCAAGAACTCCACATAAGGGATTCGCCAATCCACTATATCTTCAATGAAGGCGCATTCATCCTCCCCCGGTATTCTTGGCATGAAACACATTGGCGTTGTAAGGCATCTTCTTCCTTCTTCATTTCGGGCCAATAATAACCTTGACAGCTGCGGCCTAAGATACAAGCCTATGTTCGCGAATCCAGATTCTCGTCACGCACTGTTGTAAGACTCTATCTGCTTCGCCTCCCCAAGCATCGTGTTAACACACCATCTACTTCTTTTGTGATACAAGACACCTTTGATGATGTTGTATACAGTAACTTTACGGTAGGTATTGTTCCTCCTTTGTTTTCAATTGATTGGAGATGTCGTACGCTTGATCATCTATTATATCTTTGGGGAACAAATTTAGCACCTTTGTGGTTGGGAGGGTTCTCTTCATTACCTTTACATCCAAATTCTCACCTTGGACATAGACTCGAGATGCTCTTCTTGTTCTTTAGTGCATCAGGTTGTTTATTCTCATCTCTTTGCACATATTCAATCGCCACCTTCTTAAAAGCCTCCATCACCTTTTGTGCTTCTGATTCGATATGGTGCCAAGATAGGTTCCTTCACTCCAAATTGGCCTCTTATCCATTTGCTTTATGAGGTTTGAATCTCCCTTTACTTTAAGATATTTGGCTCCCGATTCTTGAGTCGCCAACAATCCTAGTATGAACGCCTCATATTCTACGCTTCATTGTTTGTATGAGGAAATCCAATTTATATGACAAGGCCACTTCATTTCCTTCTTTAGTGGTCAACACCACCTCTGCTCGCCTTTACCTTCTGCGGATGATCCATCAAAAGCCAAACTCCACCATTTCGGGTCCTCATTTTTTAACTCGATTGATTCTACTTCTTCACGGGAAGATCCTCGGAAGGGGTTCATATTCTCCATTTGGAAATTGAGCCAAGTAGTGCGCCAAGGCTTGACATCGGACGCCTTTGGTGTTACACATTTGATGTCGTACTCTGAAAGAATCATCATCCATCTGGCGGAGTATTCCTACTAATCTTTGGCTTAGTTAATAGGTATATGATTGGATCGTTTTTTGTTGCAAGCTTTATTTCGTGGGATAAAAAATAATGCCGCATTTTACATGCAATGAATACCAATGCTAGACAATGCCTCTCCACTTGTGAATACGGTTTCGGATCCTCGGATTATCCGGCTAATGTAATATCTGAGTTTCTCTTCCTCGTCCTCCTCCTCTGCGTGATCAATCCACCTATGGACTTCTTGGTAGATGTGATGTATAAGCGCAACCAGTATTCCTCTTTGTGGCACTACCATTGTTTGTCTTTGAAGCCAAAATTCTTTTTTCACCTTCTCAAACGCTTTGTTGTTGGTTTTGCCCCAGTCCATTGTGTCTTTCCTTTTAGCAATTTGCCAAAAGGTTCGTGACCTCGGCTAATGCTGGCATGAATCTTCTCATGTATAAAACTTTCCCTAGAAAGCTCTTCAACTGTTTCTGCGTTTTTGGTGGGGGCATCTCTGTGATTGTTTTCGCCTTGCTTGGGTCCACCTCTAAGCCTCTATTGTGCACCAAGAAGCCCAAGAATTTTCCAGCCGTCATCCCAAAGGCGCACTTCTTCGGATTCATCCTCAACTTATACCTTTCTGACCGCTTTCGAACACTTTCCTCAGGTCCTCCACATGAGTTATCGCCTTCTTGGATTTCACTACTATGTCATCTACGTAGTCCTCCACTATATCATGAAACATATCGTGAAATATGGCGTGCATTGCCCTTTGATAAGTTGCCCCCGCGTTTTTCAACCCGAATGGCATTACTACATAGTAGAAATTCCCAAACGGGGTACGAAAGGCTGTCAACTCTGCATCTTCTACGGACATCTTTATCTGATTGTAACCCACAAACCCGTCCATGAATGACATCATCTCATGATTAGCCGTTGCATCTACCAAAGTGTCTATGTTGGGTAATGGGTACATGTCCTTTGGGCATGCCTTGTTCAAATCTCTGAAATCCACACATATTCGTAGCTGTCCATTTGACTTCTTTACCGGTACAATGCTGGATAGCCATATTGGATGTTGAATTGGCTTGATGAACCCTACTTCCAGCAACTTCTTGATTTCTTCCTTTATTTGAGTTTCTACTTCGGGTGCATAGTTGCGAGGTGCTTGCTTTACTGGCTTCATTCCCGGACTTATATTTAGATTGTGCTCCACAAGATCCTTGTCAATTCTGGGCATCTTCGTCGTAATTCCAAGCAAAGACATCCCTATATTCTCGCAATAATTGACGAGCTTCTCCTTACATTTAACATCCAATTCCTTGTTGACATAAGTCGGTCTTGGCGTTCCTTCTCTGTTGCCAAATTAACTTCCTCTAATTCATTTTGTTGAGGTTTTGGCCTATCCTCGAAGCATTCGAGGTGGTTCTACCTACGTTATCTGACTTCTTCTTCTTCATTATTCTTTGGAGTGGGGACACCTCCTGAGCCGTTAGGTTCACACACACTTCAAGGGCTCTTCCCCCTTGCATCGTCACAATCGAAACACCACCTTTCCGTCAGGTTTAACAACCCTCTCCCATTTTATCTTCTGGCCCTCCTCAGATTGTGCCATCCGCTTGACATTTATTATATTTCTGGCATCTTCAGGATCTGCTGGCCTTTTCTTTTCTTCTCTTCCTTCTTCCACTGGCTTCTTATTTTTAGAACATTCTCCGCGTTCCGAGGTCTTCTTCTTTTCTTTTTCTGCAGGCACGAACTTATCTTCTTACACTTCCTCCCAACTTGCTAGTCTTAGGGAATCAGGTCTTGCAATCTGGTTCTCTCCCTCTTCAGCGACATCATCAAAGAAAGTTGCTTCAGTGATGTGTGCCTCCTCTGGTCCAAAGGGATTCCAAGTTGCTGGTACCTTCACTTCTCTCCCTTTCCAAATAGCTTTAAGGCATTGATGAAAGACCGAGGGTACCACCCCGTAGTCGTTTTGCCAAACCCTTCCCAGCAAGACATGATATGATGCATCCACCTCGGCAACATGGAACATTCTGGGCCCTCTAATCTTCCCAACTTGAATGTCCACCTTAACGTATCTTAGGGTTCTCGTGCTTTGATTGGCGAATCCGGTAATGTTCATTTGTTCCTTCACTGATCTTCTTCTCGGCGAGCCTAACCGTTTGAACACGGTGTAGGGCATAATATTCTGAGGCAGACTCCATTGTCGATAAATGCCCTCCGCACCTCAATGCCGATTGATTCTTTCACACACATACAACGGCTTTGTTATGCGGGTATCTTATCTCTCTATCGACTTTAGAGAAAGATATCTTATTTTCTTCTTCCTCCATCGTCTTCATAAATCCTTTGCTTATGGCCGTACAAGTCTCCTGCGTTTGGTGACCTTGATAATTGCCACTGGTTGCCT